>SZWC01009087.1:18555-46409 GCA_023375785.1 Penium margaritaceum
GGTGGAATTTTGTGGACATTTGGACAAATCGGTAGACATTGCCTAGACGGAATCTTTTCTCATTGTTTGCAACATCTCTTGTTTCACGGCTTCGCCGGCGTCTGCGTACGCGCACGGCGGCCTCCGGCTCGGACGGAGAATGCTGGGGGGGGCTTTTTTCCATACTACGCTTTCGGCCGTCGCGCTGACGGATGAGAGGCACAGGGCAACAGAGTCCCCTTACGATTTGCATTCTTTTCGTTGTACCGTAGACTGCCTTGCTAAGCGATCCTTTTCGCCTTTGAGGAATCGCTAGCCAAGACAAGATCCGCTCGTCAATCTCCGAATTGGGTACGAGTAATGTCGATGTTCTAATACGAGAAAGAAACGATGTTCCCGACAGATGTCTCTTACATTTTGCTTTACACCCAACACCTGCCGACATGCGCCTCAACGCGTACAACATATTCCAATCGAACAGGTCTCAATAATTCTCGTCCGCTCCTAGCGCGGTAGGCATTCTCGCATCATGAAAACATAGCATGAAGTTAATGGAGGCCATGCGACCACTGCTGCAACTTGACCCAGAACACCATTTGCCCGCTGTAGTTGCAGCCATATGGCTGCAAGGCTTAGAGATTTCTCGCTGGTATGCCCGTCTATGGTCATTCAGTCCACGGGCCGTAAGACATGGGGCGCAAACTACCTCCCCGTAGTAATCTCTGCAAGGTGGTACCCGATGACGGCTACTGTCCGGTGCCTCAAATTTGGAGCACGAACGACCGGTCAGTAAAACGGTGGCAGTAGAACATCGTATCCGACTATTGGCTCTTTTGGAATGTGGCGGATTTACAGAATAAGAACTTAACACTGCCCGTGTGGACTATGCTGCCCACCACCAGATGCAAAGATTTTGAATGTTCCTCACAGGAATGAGGTGCGGAGTTTGTGATAAATCTATGAAAAATATTGGATAATTTATTCATGAAAAGTTATCATAAAGTGAACTTTGATGACAAGTGTTCAACATGTCGAGCATGTTATGCCGAACGGAGCGTAGATGGTGAACAGGTGGAAGTTGTGAGCCAGAAGACGTTTGAGAATGTGGGACACTTGATAAATTCATAATTAGCAGTAAGGTGTACTTCGGTGACAAGTGTCGAAATGATCGAACATGCATGTACAAGTGTCGAGTTGCAAATGAGGCATAGTCGGAGTCATTGGGTCGATTGTCGAGCAACACATGCAGAGTCGCGTCGTGAGTGGTCAGATTCACTGAACGTCCGCCAAGAAGTCGGGGGTCTTTGAGAATTGACTGTGAAAATGCAATATGCATCTTTATACATCTAGATTCGTCTCGGTGCGTTGAGAAGTCGACCAAAAGGTGGTGATACTTCTTTCGTTGGTTCGCGAGAGTGGTTGACGCTTTCCGAAGGTTCGCGAACATCTTCAGAAGGCGGGGCTATTGGCCGGTTTGCAGTCAACTGTCGAAGTGAGTATTACGATCTTTGTGACGCAATGGGCTGTTTGTGTACTAACACAAATGCCACTCGGAAAGACTAGGGACTCGTGTTCGTCTGGTACGTAACATTTCATCCCCTTTTAACTGCAATGTCGCGGCGCGCGTGTAGATGTGGCCTCGAGACATCGGTAATAGCCGTCGATAAGGTGATCGACGTCTTGAAGGTTGTCGTAGGGTTCCCAAATGCTATGCGCAGCGTCGTAGCCGTGCCACTTGA
This sequence comes from Penium margaritaceum, assembly GCA_023375785.1. Taxonomy (NCBI): domain Eukaryota; kingdom Viridiplantae; phylum Streptophyta; class Zygnematophyceae; order Desmidiales; family Peniaceae; genus Penium; species Penium margaritaceum. The sequence continues at coordinate 20,274 of SZWC01009087.1, forward strand.
CAAGATATTCTCTCGTTTTGCCTCGTTTTCGATGGCCGAGGAGGTCCTCGATGACGTACTCTATGTCCTCGTCCGCTTGAACCAGAGGCGGAGGAGAGATATCTCTACTGAGGAAGTTCTCTCTTACGTCTCTGGAGTGCTTGAGTCTGTTGACATGGGACACCGGATGAGCTTCCATAGTGTCGGGGAGCTTGAGTCGTGCAACCACAGGGGTTTGCATGCACTGGATCTCAGACGGTCCAAACCATCGGGGTTTGAGCTTCTAATAGTCAGCTCCGTGGAGTTTGATTTGGCCAAGCTGAGGAGGATTTTGTCCCCCTGTGGTGAAGATGTCATCGCTGCGATGTCGGTCTGCTGCTCACTTCATCGCTCCTTGTGTCTTCGCAAGAGTGCGCCGTGTTTCCTTCCAGATGGTGTTGAAGTCTCGGCGTTGAACATCGACTGCGAGAATATTGCTGCTACTTTGGAGTCTTGCTGGTGCGGCAGGAAGTTCGTCATACACCGCTGCAAACGGAGTTGTGCCCATTGCGGTGGATACTACCGTGTTATATGCGATTTTGGCGGTCGGGAGGTTTTGTACCTAATCCATCCCGTGAGATTCGCCTAGTGTTCGCAGAAGCTGTTCCAGTGTTTGATTTTTCTGCTTGGTTTGACCATTGGTTTGAGGATGAAACGCCGTTGAAAGTTGAATTCTACTACCGTAGTGATTCATCGGTAAGCGCCAAAGACGGCTGGTGAATCGACCATCTCTGTTGCTTGTCATGGTTCTCGGCACGCTGTGTAGCCGCACGATATTGTTTAGAAAGAGCCATGCCGTTCCCTTGGGGGTAACGATTGTCGTTGTCGGGATGAGGTTGGACATTTTGGAAAACCTGTTGATGACCACAATGATTGTGTCACATCCCTCAGGTGTGACCGGCAATCCTGTAATGAATTCCATGGAGATGTCAGTGCATGGTTCCTTCGGAACAGGGAGCGATTGTAGAATTCCGGGTGCCCAGGTGCGACTGGATTTTTGTCGTTGACATGTGTTGCAGGTTTTGCAGAAGTTGGCCACGTCGGATAGCATTTTTTCCCACCATTAGTTTTTCGCCAGCTTCGTCATCGTCTTGTCCTCTCCGAAGTGTCTATCTGGTCTTGTGTCGTGGCATTCTTTGAGTAGCATACGACGAAGATCGTCGTTTGGGGGGACGACCACTTGGCAAGTGAAGCGTCGTCGCCAATAGGGTGTGTCGTACCAGAATTTTGCTTTGTAGAATCCGTCGTGCTACAAAAAGGAAATGCTAAGCAGCAGGTTGGGGCAGCAGCGTTGTTGATGTAGCGTGCTGGCTTCCACGCTCTTTGCATAAGTCCGTTGCCCCCTCAATCTGCTGCTCTAGAGTCTAAGTCTAGAAGCTGTGGGTCCGTTATCCATAAACGCGCGCGCCAATGTTAGCACCAGAAAGCAACTGAAAACTGAAAGTGACTAATTAGGAATGAAGAATGAGCAACAATGGGAGACACCTCCAAGTTCTAGTTCCCCCCAGCTCTGTGGAACTTGTTACTCAGCTAACCAGCCAATGAGAAAATAATCCTAGACCTATTTTCTGGTAGGCAGGGTTTTCTCTGTGAGCCCTGCCGGACGGCCGCTAGCCCCAAACCCGGGCGTCGTCTGTTTTTCCTGAAAACTGGACCATACCAAAACACCGACGCTGCGAACTCAGTCGTGCGGTCAGAATCAGCTAGAAAAATGCTAGCAAAGAGTTATGGCTGCCTGAACCCAGGCAGTGCCTACTATGGTCTATGATGCTAAACAGTGCCACGCAACCCAAGACACAGACCCTAGGTAGAGTATGACACCGCAGACGCAATGATACAGTCAGATAAGCCAGATGGTCAAGGTATGGGTCTCGTTGCACCTGAAGCGTTTCCACGTCAGCCATCAAATCTGCTCGGCGGCTAAGTGCGTTCACCGGATTGATTTTGCCTGGCCGGTACTTGAGATTGTAGTCGAACCCGGATTCAAGGAACTCCATTCGTTGGGTTTGACGTTGACTGAGGTTCGGCTGCGTCTTCAAACGTAGTAACGCATGATGGCCGGTCCGCATGATGCATCGGCGATACTCTAGGTAGCACTGCCATGTCTTGAACGTGTGCACGACCGCCGGCATCTCCTTCTCGTTTACTGCCTGGTTGAGTTCCGGTCCTGGTAGTTTTTGAGACATGTAAGCAACTAGTTGTTTGCCGTTGCCATGGTCTTGTAGAAGGACTGCGCCAATGGCTTGGTCTGATGCATCCGTGGCCATGTCGTAGTCAACCGATGGATTTGCTAAACGTAGGGCCGTCGCCAAAGTCATAGCGTTCCTCAGGGCGGTGAAGGCTTCTTGTTTGTTGTTTCTCCACCGCCAGTCCTTTTCTTGTCAAGTGAGGTCGGAAAGAGGCGCTGACACTCGTGCGTATTCCCGTACGAATCGTTGGTAGTGATTGCAGAAGCCAAGGAAAACTTGAATTTCTTGGACGTTGGTCCGCGTCTCCCAATCAGCGTCTGCTGCCACCTTTTTTAGATCCATGGTGATCCTTCCACCGTTGATGACGTGACCCAAATACTGGGTCGAATGTCGACTGAAGTCGCATTTCGAGAGTTTTCTGAAAAGTTTCTTTCTTTGTACAACTTTGAGGAATTTTCGAAGATGTCCATCGTGCTCCTCTAGGATGCGGCTGTACACCAGAATGTTGTCAAGGTACACCGTGACAAGCTCGTTGAGGTATGGGAGGAAGATCTTGTTTATTGCCGCCATGAATGTTGCCGAGGCATTTGTAAGCCCTAAAGGCATGACTGTGAACTCAAGATACCCGTAGCGAGTTTGGAATGTCGTCTTCTTGATGTCGTCGTCTGCCACGAGTATTTGGTGATATCCACTGCGTAAGTAGATTTTTCTAAAAACTCGGGCCCCTCGGAGCTGGTCGAAAACTTCATCAATTGGGGGAAGAGGGTAGCGGCTCTTGATGGCAGCGTTGTCCAATGCCCGATAGTCCACGTACACCCGCATCTCACCAGTTATTTTTCTTACGAATAATACTGGTGCGGCATAGGGTGACGTGGAAGGGTGGATGAACCCTTGACCGAGCATCTCATTGAGTTTCCTTTTCAGCTTGCTTACCTCATGATTGCTCATCGAATACGCCCCTCAAACTATACGCCTGCTGCCTGGCTTCAGTTTGATGCGATGGTGGATGTCTCAGAGAGGAAGTAGGTTTCTCGGGAGTTCGTTGGGGAAGACGTTCACAAACTCTTGGATGAGTGGTGCGAATTATTCAGGTAGCATCGCGAGCTTTGTCGATGCCAATGAGGCGCATGAGGCCGGCGATGAGTCAACTGCTGCCACTTCTACTTCTCCCATTGGCTTGAGATGTATGAGCCATGATCGAGCTCCTCTTTATATGTATTTCTTGGCTACGTTGGGCGGTATCAGCTACACAAGTTCATGTTTTTTGGCTTCTGCGACTTCCTTTGCTGCTTCCACCTCTGCTTCTTCCCCTGTCGGCTTCCGTCCTGTACTCGGGAGTTGTCGTTCGACGCCATCAATCTCCACGTAGACATCGCCACTGTTCCAGTCAACCTTCGGATTGTGCTCGTATAGGAAATGTCGTCCAAGGATGATTTTGTGATCGCTCATGGGACAAGACCTCCAGATTGTTACATCCCGTAGATCTCCCGCTTGTAGTTGGAGTGGTTCTCAGAGTCATCGTATCTGCAATCTCCCAACAACGGGTTTTCCTTCAAATACACTTGGTTTGATCTAAAAACCCAATTTGCGAACCATGTCGTTACTCACGAAGCTGTCTAAAGCTCCTCCATATAGTAGTGCCGGTACCGTTTTGTGACTTGTGCATCCTCGAGCTTGTCCTTTTAGCAGTATCACCGATTGGTTCTCCTCGTATCCCTCCTTGAACTTTGCGATCTCAGAATCCTTTTGCGGTGATGTAGGGCGTTTAGATGGGCGATGGTTTGGCACAGATTGCTCCTCATGGACAGGAGTTGCGCCTTTTTCTCCTATCCTTGTCGTTTCTTCACTCATTTTTCTGCGACTTCCCCTGTTTTTGGCCTGTTGTTTACCCTGGCAATTTCGATCAATGTGCCCGTCTTTTCCGCAGTTCTGGTAGGTTCGCGTATCTGTCTGGTCGACGGCGTCCTCTTCCATCAGAGTTGAGGATTCTACCGACTAGTTCTTTCCATTTCCACGAATATTGTGGTTGGGAGGTCGCCTGTCATAGGATTCGTGGATTCAATCATTGTACTCAACACTGTTGATCCTTTCTCTTGCTATAATCATTTGTGGCAAGTCGTTGTGGATGCCAAAAACAACAATTGCGTGCCGGATATCTCGCTGGAGGCTGTTGTTATAGTGAAAAGAAAGTTCGTCGGGGGCGATGTCTTCTCCGGTGATGATCTCTCAAAATCTGCGCGTGTACTTCGCCGTGCCGGATTGATGATGTAGACGCTAGAGTTTGTACCATGTATCTAAATCTTTGTTCAGTCGTCCAAAGTGTGCAAGAATTGCACGCAAGAATTCATTCTAGTCAGTTGGTGGTGTGAGCGCATCTTGCCATAGTGGGTTGATCTCCTCAAAGGGTAGAACGCCTGCGGTCAGTGATATGAGACGGGAGTCGTTGACTGTTGATGATGCTCCGCTGGTCTCCTACCGCCGTTGGATGGTCTTCAGATCGGACCACCAAATTCACGCTATGCCATGCAAAAGCGTAGTTACAATGTTGATTTTCTTTTGATCGTCGTTGACCCCAGCAGCGGTGAAGTACACCTCCAAACTCTTCAGCCTCATCCAAACCGTTGGTCTTTTTGGGTTTGCAGGATCGAACGGTTCTGTTGGAGCTGGACAAGTTTTGGGTTTGCTCGAGAGTTGGAAATTTCTCATGACGAGCACTACTTCATGCGCGCTTGAGTTGTGAAGAGCCTCAATCGTGATGTTGAGTTGTTGGAGTAGGTGGTTCTTCATCCCCTCGAGTACAGAGGTCTGGTTTGCCAGTTCCTCGTTGATCCGCGCCTGTCGTCCAGTGCAACCTGTCGTCCCTGCTATCTTCGTCAAGGCTATCTGTTGGGGCGACTGGTTCATCGCCGTCGGGTCTGTGACTGGATTGGCCACGGAAGCGTTAGGGTTCATTCCAGCTGCCGTAAAGCCTGTCACTCCTGCATTCGTTGCCGCTTTAAGGTTCACGTGCATTGGCATACTTTGCTCCATCGCTAAAGTCGTCACCAATGACCCGCTGCTGATCGTCTGTTGCGCTTGCTTGCCTCACGTTGTAGTCCTGAAGTTTGCAAAGTCTTGACGTGCGAGATGCGACGATGGCTTGTGCGTGGTAGTCCTTCGGATGGGTAAAGTAGTCGGATGCCTCTCTAGCACCGCTGCGCTCTGATACCAAGTGTTATCTTGAATGGAGCGTAAATGGTCAACAGGTAGAATTTGCGAGGCAGAACACGATTTAGAAAGTGGGACACTTGAGCAATTTATTACTAGCAAAAAGTGTGCTTTGGTGACAAGTGTCGAAATGATCGAACATGTATGTACAAGTTTCTAGTTACGAATGAGGCATAGTCGGGGTCCTTGGGTCGATGTTTGAGCGACGCATGCAGAGTGGCATCGTGAGTGGTCGGATTTCAGAAGATATGAGATGCATCTTAATCCTCAAAGATTGAGGGTCTTTGAGGATCGATGGTGAAGATGTGAGATGCATCTCAACAAATCTACATTCGTCTTGGTACGTCGAGAAGTCGACCGAAAGGTTGTGATACTTCTGTCGTAGGTTCGCAAGAGTGGTCAAAGATGTCGGAAGGTTCAGGAATATCCGCTAAGGGCGGAGCAGTTGGCCGGTTTGTCATTGACCGTCAGAGTGATTATTGCGGTCTTTGCGACGCGATGGGCTGTTTGTGTAATAACTGAAACACCCACTCGGAAAGATTAAGGACTCGTGTACGTCTGGTATGTAACAGAGCATACACATATGTATGTATGTATGTATGTATGCATATACATAATGAAGATGATTGTTGAATAATTGCCCCTCCGCATGCCCAAGTGCGGTGGCGGGAGACGCTGACGAGCCGCCAGAAAGTGGAAGCTCCCCGCTGGCGGATCTGGCGACTTGAGGATTGCTCGGATCCTAAAATGGAGGATTTCATTGTAAATTTGACAAGTCGTTTCATCTGGTGGAAGTTGTTTTGCTGGAATCGGACAAGTATCGAGAAAGATATGGCCTTCCAAAGTTGGGGTGTGCGCAGCGGCTCTGGGAGCCCGCTACGACTCGAAATCCGGTGGATAATCGACCGGATTGAGTATCAAAGATACCATCTGGAGAGATTGCTCCAGAAGGCCTGCCGAGGCGTCCGCTGGATAGTCCACCTGTTCAGGTGAATCATCCACTAGATCCTGTAGTGCAGGTTGTAACTGAGGGACTTGGCCAAAATCATGGCTCAACGTCCGAAACTCAGTAGTACGTTCTGACTACAAGTCCACGGACAAGTTTCGAACCTCGTCACACCCCATCAGCAAACTTGACCCAAAAGTGGGGAGGGTGCGTGGAAACAGTGCAAGGGAGCCCCAAACCATGTGCAATGGGACCTGCGCCTTGGGAAAGGCACTTCGCACGTGAAGGAAGGCACCACGGCAAATGGTGGCGTGAGGCTTCTGTGGCGGGTGAGACCTGCGCTTCGGCAAACGTAATTTGGGCTACACTTGGCCAAATTGTGCGCGGTTTAGTGCGTGAGAAATCTCATAACTAGCCCTGTAAATGTTTTGATCATGTCTAAGTACAAAAACTAATGAAAGATTGCGTTATTCCCTTCGCAAAAGTGACTGTCTCTAAATGCCTGCTCACATAGCTTGAGGCGACCAGAAAGCTCACGCTCCGTCTCAGATTCGCCCAAAACAGAAAACGTGAACCACTAGAGACAATCAGTCAAACGTCGGGACTGCACCACACAGATTTCACCTGACAAAGGGTTATGGGCCCACGGGTCTGAACGCCTCCAACGTTCACGTCTTTTGTAGCGCACGGGAGCGTCATAGTGGACGTCGCCGTGAAGCTTTGAGAACTCGTCGGAGTAGCAGCTGTGCACATGGCGCAGAAGGAGACACAGCCCATCAAAAGTATGCGGGTAGCCCGGGTTTCGGGCTATGGAGGTGGCAGTTCGAGCTGTACCTCTCGCATAAGGGCCTGCTGGACGTCATGTTGGGAAAGGAGGTGCTGGTAGAGGCGATTGCTACGGACGCGGAGAAGTAGGCCTTCGAAAAGAAGAACAAGGAGGCGCTTATGCTCCTGGTGTCGGGGACAGCCGAGTTGCAATGGGGCTACTTCCAAGGCTGCAAGCTGGTAGCCGAAGCTTGGCAAAAACTCTGTGCCATCCACCAATCCAAGTCGCTCGCGAACAAAATCTTTGCAATGAAGCGGCTCCTCACGGTGAGAATCAAGGAGGGAGATGATGTCATCTCCGCCATGCAGCACATCGAGTCGCTCCCCTTGCAATACAATGACGTGGGGTGGAAGATCGACACGTAGCTACAAGTGATGGCCCTCCTCATGGCCCTACCTAACAGTTGGCGTCCACTCATCACCGTCCTCGGAGGATGGTCGTTGGACAAGCTCACCTATGGCGCGGTCGCAGAGTACATCCGCAACGAGGTGCAGCGCCGGAGCTGCAGGGAGTCCTCGTCTTCCTCATCGGCCCTTGTCACCAAAATGAATGGTGGCAGAAGCGGGGGCCGAGGAAGCGGCAGAAATGGCGGCGGCAAGAAGGGTGCCAAGAAAGGTGTGTGTCGCAATTGCGGCAAGGAGGGCCATTGGGCCCGTGAGTGCCTGGAGGAGGCGAAGACCGACGACAAAAACAGCAAGGGCAGGTCGCTCCTCAATGTCAACAAGAACCACTTCCTCAAGAAGGCCAACAAGCGGTGCATGGATTCCGGGGCCGAGGAGCACACCCAAGCCGAGAAGGTGGGGTTTGTCACCTACGAGAAGTCCTCCAAGTCGATGGTGGTCGCGAACGAAAAAGTCGAGCCAGCGGCCGGCCAAGGCGACGTGGAGGTGGAAGTCGTGGTGGGCGGTAAGAACGAGCTGTGCACAATTCTTGATGTGCACCACGTCCCCGGCCTGGCTGACATCTTGAGAGTCAGCCGCTTGACGGACAAGGGGTATGAGGTACTCTTCCGTAGGAGAGGTGCAGTGGTGCGCATTGACGGTGATGGCGAGGTCATGCTGGAGGCAAAGCGCGAGGGCGGTCTCTACATTGTGGAGACCAAGGTGGTCCCCGTGGCATCGGATGCAGCAGACTCGCAGGAGCGCTTCGTCAACATGGCCAAGGGAGGAAGCGCTGATGTGGAGCTCTGGCACCGACGGTTGGGGCAATTGATGCCCGCAACCATTAAGGAGATGGCGAAGCGCAACATGGTGCGCGGCCTTGTCATCAACAGTGCAGACACGGCAGCAGATGCAGTAGTGCACAAAAAGTGCGGGCCTTGCATTTTGGGCAAGGCGCAGCGCAAGCCGTTCGACGGGAACAAGGCTTGCGCAAAGGACCTGTTGGAGGTCATACACAGCGACGTGTGCGGACTGTTCAAAATGCCGTCAAACAGCGACTTGAGATACTTCGTCACCTTCATTGACGATTGCAGCAGAAAACTGTATGTGTACTTCATGAAGCGAGGTCCTCGACCGGCTGAAGGAGTACGTCGAAGCAGTGGAGAGGCAGACTGGCCGGAAGGCCAGAGCGCTACGCAGCGACAATGGTGGAGAGTACGTGGGCTGCAGCGGGTGGATGAAGAAGCAGGGCATCAAGTGGGAACCCACTACGCCGTACTCGCCACAGTCCAAGGGAGTGGGTGAACCAGATGCTGCTCAACATGATGTGGACCATGCTTGTGGATGCGGGGTTGCCGCGAGGGTTCTGGGAGTAGGCTGTGCGTACTGCGAGCTACACTATCAACCTCACCCCAATAGCGGTGCTGAAGAGCAAGGGCAGTTGGAAGACACCGTAAGAGGTTTGGAGCGGGCGCAAGCCAAACGTGGCACACCTAAAAGTGTTCGGATCCAAGGCAAACACGATGGTGCAGGCGGTGCAACAACGCAAGAGCAAGCTGGAACTGCGGGCAAAGCCATGCTTGTTCCTCGGCTACGAGAGCGTGCAAAAGGCGTATCGACTTTAGGACCCACGCACGCAAGAAATCTTCCGCAGTCGTGATGTCGAGTTGGACGAGCAACACAGCTTCAGTAGTAGCAGCAACGACATGAGCATCGGGAACACTCCAAAACAAGGGTAGTGGTTTCAGCTCCTTGACTACAAGGAGGAGGTGACGGACGTGGAGGTCAATGATGCGGCATGGGAGCGCGGCGGTGTAGCAGGTACACCAGCCAACGCGGAGGACTCCGATGACGATGCAGTTGGGCTGGAGATCCGGCGGAATGATACGTCGAAGGAGAACCGCGGGTGCCGAAGCGCGCACTCCCGGCTGAGTTCGCGTCGAAAGTCGGAGAATAATCCTCCGAACGCGCCGCCCATCCGGTCGATGGTTCACCGGAGCGGGAGGGATCCTCGGGGAGCCGTCCGGTCAATAATTCACCGGAGCAGGCAGAGTCGGAAGGATCGCAGCAGAGCGACGAGACGCCACCAAAACTGCCGCATCGCAGAGGGAGGCAGCGGAGAGGGGGGAAGCGTTTCAATACAGGCACCGGTCGATGGATCGGCATGACGCGGTGCATTGTGGCTGCATCAACGGAGCCGACTACCGTGCAAGAGGCGCTTGCACGGCCCGAGAAGAAGCTGTGGGATGCCGCCATCAAATCAAAGTTGGCGTCCATTACTGAAAACGACACGTGGCAGCTGGTTGACAGGCCGAAAGACGCCAAGGTCATCGGCTCCAAGTGGGTCTTCAAGACCATGTTCACGAAAGAAGGTGTGGTCAACAAGTACAAGGCGTGGCTCGTGGCGAAGGGGTATGCATAATGCAAGAGGAAGCACTACAATGAGACGTTTGTCCCCATCGCCAAGTTCACAAGCATCCGGGCGATCCTTGCAGTGGCAGCCGTGAAGGACATGGAGCTCCACCAAATGGACGTAAAGAAGGCCTTCCTCAATGGTATCATCGACAAAGAAATCTACATGGAGGTACTGGAGGGGTTGGAGGCACCGGAGGGTAAGGTGTGCAAGCTGCAGAAGGTTTTGTACGGGCTAAAACAATGGCCCCGATGCTGGTACCAACAGATGGACAGTGTCATGGCACAACTCGGCTTCAAGCGCTATGAGGCGGATCACAGCGTGTACGTGGGGTGTAGCAAGAAGCTCCATCAAGTTGTCGCACTCTACGTGGACGATCTGATCTTGTGCTCCTCAGACCTGCCAAGCCTACAACAGTTGAAAGAGCAGGTGAGCAGCAGGTTCCAGATGTTGGACATGGGGGAGTTGGAGTTCTATCTCGTGATGAGCATTACGCGGAACCGGAGGGCACGCACGCTTGAGATGGGGCAGGCAAAATACGTGGCCGAGGTGCTGAAGCGGTACAGCATGGATGACTGCAAACCAGTGTGCAAGCCTGTCTCACGACCAGTGAACTAAGTGCGACAATGGCACCGCAAACAGAAGAAGAGCGGGAGGATATGGCGGAGGTGCCCTACCAATCGGCGGTGGGCAGCCTCATGTACGCCATGGTGGTGACTCAACCGGACGTGGCCTACGCGGTGGGCCAAGTGAGCAGGTACGTGGCCGATCCAGGGCCACTACACTGGCAGGCGGTCAAGCGCATCCTCTACTACCAGCAGGCAACGCGACACACGCGCCTGAGGTTCGACGGCAAAGGGTGGGCGGACCCTTTGCGCCTGGTGTACTACACGGATGCTGACTACGCTAGGGATGTGGACAAGCGGAATTCCACATCCGGCTACATGTTCTTCCTCGCTAGTGCAACGGTATCGTGGTGTAGCATGAAGGAGGACTGCGTCGCCACCTCCAGAGTAGAAGCAGAGTATATCACGCTGGCCGAGGCGGTCAAGGAGGCGGTGTGGCTCCGCAGGTTGATGGGGGAGCTGGGTGTGCCGTACCTGGAGCCTACGGTGGTGCAAGAGGACAACACCGGGTCCATCTCGCTGACCAACAATCCAACGGAGCACAGGAGGACGAAGCACATCAACGTGCGTTACCACTACGCATGGGACATGGTCGAGAAGGGGCAGGTGGTGCTGCAGCACTGCAGCACGCAAAAAATGCTTGCGGATTGCTTGACCAAAGCGCAACCCGTGGACCGGCACGCAATGAGCGCAGCCGGACTTGGGATGACCATCTATGATAGGCTGGAGGACACAGCAGAAGATGAGTGAGAGAAAGCAGGAGCAGCGGGCATGGCAGGTACAAGGGGGAGAATTTTGAAAAATTGCCCCTCTGCATGCCCAAGTGCGGTGCCGGGAGGCGCCGACGAGCCGCCAGAAAGTGGAAGCTCCAAGCCGGTGGATCTGGTGACTTGAGGATTGCTCGGATCCTAATATGGATGATTTCCCCTTAAATTTGACAAGTTGCTAAATCCGGTGGAAGTTGGTTCGCCGGAATCGGACAAGTATCAAGGGAGATATGGCCTTCCAAAGTTGGGGTGTGCGCAGCGGCTCTGGGAGCCCGCTACGACTCAAAATCCGGTGGATAATCGGCCGAATTGAGTAACAAGAATACCATCTGGAGAGATTGCTCCGCAAGGCTTGTCGAGGCATCCGCTGGATAATCCACCTGATCAGGTGGATCATCCACCGGATCCTGTAGTGCAGGTTGTTACTGAGGGACTTAGCCAAAATCATGGCCCAGCGTCCGAAACTCAGTAGTACGTTTTGTTTCTTGGGATCTTCGTCAAAATTCTGACTGCAGGTCCGCGGACATGTTTCGAACCTCGTCACACCCCATCACCAAACTCGATCCAAAAGTGGGGAGGGTGTGTGGAAACAGTGCAAGGGACCCCCACACCATGTGCAATGGGATCTGCGCCTTGGGAAAGGCATTTCGTACGTGAAGGAAGGCGCCACGGCGAGTGGCGGCGTCAGGCTTCTGTGTTGGGTGAGACCTACGCTTCGGCAAACGTAAGTTGGGCTACGCTTGGCCGAATCGTGCGCGGTTTGGTTCATTGGAAAGCTCATGACTAGCCTTAAAAATGTTTTGATCATGTCCATGTACAATAACTAATAAAAATTTGTGTTATTCTCTTAGCAAAAGTGACTGTCGCTAAATGCCTGCTCACATAGCTTGAGGCGACCAGAAAGCTCACGCTCAGTCTCAGATTCGCCAAAACAGAAGACGTGAACCACTAGAAACGATCAGTCTAACATCGGGACCGCACGACGCGGATTCTATCTGACAATAATCACGATGAGGCATACATTGGGTTTTTGGTACTTAAGCCCAGTGACGTGTGTGGCGTAGTGTTGTGAGGAGTCAGGGGGTTTTCAGAATACCAATATGTGATTCCATAAACACCAAAAACTCCAATTACTCACTGTTTTTTCATGCGTGACCCTCATATACCCTGAACCCAGAATCCTAAGCCTCATCCTCCCCTACCCTGGCAGACTAAGCCCCAGTTGCCCCCGCCTCCTAAGAATAAGCCTCATCCACCCTCTCGGGAAGCAACAACCCCCATCCTTCCACCCGTTTGCACCATGCTCGAACAGCGTCGCTCCTCGCTCCTTGAGCATGGTGAAAATGGGCATGATCGTTGCCCTCCATCACGGCTGTTGTGGTGAACGGCCACGATGCCATTGAGGGGTTGGAGGAGGGGATGTTGGTGTGTGTGTGTGGGAGTACCACGTGATGACCTCTGGCCTCGTTGCACACTCACCTCACTGATGCACGTGACTGATTGGAGAGAGACTGCTTGTCTGACGGCCTTGCCAGTGTAACCTGGATGCCGGACTTTGCACTCCTTGATTCACGTGGCCACAAACTACGTCATGGTTCTGACGTGACCCCTGTGCGTGCTTGGTGCTTTTGCTCGCCGAGCTGGGTGCCCACCCAAACTTGCTCTTTATTACTTCTTTGACCTTAGGACACGTGGTTCAATCATCCACAGCTCAAGGGTAGCGAGCCAGAGCAGTCTCGCTGCTGGCTCGCTCGCTACCTGTCACCTAGCACCTTGTGTGTCTGTTACTCACCACTTGTTGCTCCTAGGTTTTGTTAACTCCCGTCAAGAATGCTACATGTGTCTACTCTGGCAGGGGGTCCTACAAACCCCAAGAGATTTGGTCGACAAATGTGCTGGCCGACGTCTGTCGGAGGGCACATCGTCAACCGCCACATTTACCCCCCCCCCCTATTTGTCCCCCCCTCCTTTCGAAGCCCACCCCCCATGGACTAAATCCAATCCGATCGAGGCCCTCGCAATTGAGGGCCAGAATGGAACGGGTGGCAGGTGGGCTGACAGGGGGCGAGGGATGGACCTCGACTGGATCCCGGCTGATGGGTGCCAGCCGGAATCCTCGCTCCACAACAGTTGTCGATTACCGTGCCATGTCCACTATGGAGAAGATTAAAACGCCATACAGGTATGTCGTTCATTTTTTAAAGAAATGGATATGGCTCATTGAAAAACTTGTAATTTGTTTTTTGTAGTCCTATGTAATTTACGACTGTCCGTCCACCGAGTATGGCTTGCGTCAGAACGAGGTTGGTTATGTGAAGTGAAATGCCCCCGTCGAATAGTTTTGCTGAAAGTGCAATATGAATGCTCCCCCACTGAAACACCATCGCATTAAAAGGGGATCAGGTTTTTCCATGTAGAAGTCTTCCAGAATCCCTTGACTTGTTGCTGATAGTTATTCCCAACATAATACTTTCACACAAAAACCATCCTTGACATCAGCGGTTGCACCGAGAAGAGCATCACCTCTCGTCGACACCCTGTCTGTCATTGTCAGCATCCACCAGCCCGTCAACCTCATCCGGGCTATTCCTACCAATTTGACGATGATGTCCTTTACGCGACGTTCGATGTGTCGAAGACGTGTGGCATGAGTACCGTGGATGTACGAGGCTGTACTTGTTGTCGGTTGACATGTGAAGGAAACGGACAATTCTTGCGTACACATACCACAACATCTATTTTGTGGACCATGCACCCGTCATGTAAACAGCTGGCGGCAAGGCCGTCACCTTCAGGTGTCCTGTTGACCGCTGTCCACAACAGGGTCCAATGTTCCATAATGCTTGTGAGACGCCCACCTCGTAGGCTGTTGTGCGCCATGGACGAGGACGTCAACGCCTGTGAGGCCGGTGAAGATCAAAAAATTATGCAGCAGGTTAGGGCAGCAGTGTTGTTGATGCAGCGTGTGGGCTTCCACGCTCGTTGCTTAGTTTGCTGCCCCCTCAGTCCGCTGCTCTAGAGTCTAAGTCTGGGTGCTCTGGGTTTGTTACTCATAAACGCGCGCGCCAGTGTTAGTTCCAGAAAGCAACTGAAAACTCAAAGTAATTGATTAAGAGTGAAGAATAAACAGCAATGGGAGACCCCTCTAAGTTCTAGCTCCCCCTAGCACTGTTGAGCTTGTTGCTCAGCTAATTAGCCAATCAGAAAATAACTTTATGTTCAGGCTGGCAGCCTTCTCGGTGACCCCTGCCAGACGGCCGACGGCCCAAACCTGGGCGTCGTCCGTTTTGCTTAAAACTGGACCATACCATAATACGCACGCTACAAACGCAGTCGTGCAGTCAGAATCAGCTAGAAAAACAGCAGTGAGGAGTTATGGATGCCTAAACCCAGACAGCGTCCACGCTTATCCTCAGTAGCAACAATCCGAGAAAATCATGAAACTTGGACCCAGGGCATGACATGGCGTTGCGAACGCAACAGTGCCGTCAAACACGATGTTAGACGTATGCAGGCAGAACATGTAGTGACAGTGCCTGCCGGCGGCACGACCGCCAAGGAGGTCTGCTGATGGAGCTGGGTATGAAGGAGGGAGGAGGCTCTAGCAAACTGCGTGTAGGGCTTGGCGTGCATCGGCTCCACTGGATGACACTCCATCAGCATCACATTTTGCCGTTAGTCATCTGCAGACCAATGTTCACAAGCCGGGAGGACACAACACAGTACAAGTGAGAGATGTGAGACAAAAGAACCAACACTCCCCAATGAATCATAGGCGCTGTGTACATGGACGGGCAGAGAGAACAGAGACTAAGAGGACAGGAAGAGAGAGAATCTCACGGACGAACGCCAACTGCACTCACAGCCTTCTTGAACGAGTCACGCTTTAGTGCCTTGGTCAAGAAATCATCCAACTTCCGTGCTGTCTCAACTCACACAATGTTGATGCTGTCGTCATGCAACAACGAACGCACATAGTGATACTCAACATTGATGTGCTTTGAACGTGTGGTGCACACCATCATTGTCGGCAATGTCCATAGCACTCTCATTATCACAGTGCAACGTGATGGACGAGACTGACTGATGCAACTCGGACAATAGGCGGCGCAACCACACGCTCTCACATGCACCAGAACCATGGGCCACATACTCAGCTTTAGCAGTGCTATGCGCAATGCAACCTTGTTTGCCGCTGTGCTAGGATATACCCGTTTCGCCAACAAGGAAGATTTAGCCAGTATGACTCTTAACGTCCGGACTGCCGGCCTAGTCACTGTCGGTGTATCTCGTTGCCACAACATACGGCTGTTGATGGAACATGAAGCCTTGTAGTGGGCTAGACACAACGTAGCGCAACTCTCAGATCGCGACCTCAAAGTGGATGCAACGCTGCTCCTAAGAAAACTCTACGAGGAGTTTGACGGAGAAGGCTATGTCTGGACGCGTTGTTGTCGCCATGAACATCAATGACCGGATGACGCGCAGGTACGTTGTCACGTCTACTAGTTCCCCCACCATGGTTGGATCAGAACTCTTAAGCATCGCCTGACCATCAGGCGACATGGGTGAGGATGCTCTCGGCACGAGGGGCAGGTCCTCAGCAAAGCGCCTGGACAGGGTCTGGACATAGGCAGCGAGATGGACATGCAGGATGCCCACAGAGCGATCATGCTCAAGCTCCATGCCTAGAAAGACTGGTGCTGGCATCTGGTAGGCAACATGCAGTAGGTCCTTGACCCGTCGGATGGCAGTAGCATCCGGCGATACGATGAGCAAGTCGTGAACATAGACCAGGACAACGACAAGATTCTGACCTCACAGACTGATGAATAGCGCGGGGTCGGCAGAGCTGGAAAGGAGGCCGCCGCTAAGAAGTGTACGAATGATCTCCTGGTTCCAACAGCGCGGTGACTGCTTAAAGCCATAGAGGGCCTTCCGTAGCTTCTACACCTTTCCAGAGCCGTTGTCGAAGCCTGGACGCTACACCATGTAGAGCTCCTTGCCCTCCAGTGATCCATGGAGGAAGGCCGTGCTCACATCCATCTGGTGCTGTTCCCACCTGTGCTTGATAACCAGGCTGAACAACGTCCAACTAGTGGAGAACCGACTGACAGGGACAAAGATCTGGTCATGGTCGATCCCAGGGACCTGAGCAAACCCCTTTGTTATGAGACTGGCCTTGTGCTTATCCAAGGACCCGTTTGGCTTCCATTTTTGCCGGAGAACCTACTTGGCGCTGATGGCCTTACGGCCCGGGGGGAGGTTGACGAGCTCATAGACGTGATGTTGCCGAATGGCGGCAAGCTTGTCGGCGCATGCAGCCTTCTAGTGAGCGACATCGAGAGACGTCCGAGCCTCACGCAAGGTGGCAGGGTCCTTTGGTCGCTCCGTGGGATGGACAATGAGGGCGCGCGCATCCCGTATCCCTATTGGCATCCACGTGAGTGTAGCCGCAATGTCATACTGGTGCTCCTGATGGATAAAGGCATAGCCCAGAGCTGATCCTGGATGTAGATCAGTGATGACTGGCCATGCACAGTGCCTTGGTAGCGGGGTCCCCACTCACAACCGTGGGAGTGGATCTGACATGAGGTGAGGAGCCTCATGGGATGATAGGGGGTCGTGGAGTGAGTTGATGTGAGGAGGCGGCCTGAGTGCTCACTGTCGGCTTGGGTCTGAGGTACCCACCTGGACCATGTGTGAAGCACGCCGATACGGACGGGTCAGCTGGCCCTAAGGGGCTGGCAGACACGGACAGGGTTGCCGGCCCTGAGGGGCTGTCGGACGCTGACGGGGCAGCCGGCCCTGAGGGGCTGTTGGACACAGATGGGGCAGCCGGCCTTGAGGGGCCATCAGAGGTAGATGGGGCAGCCTGCACGTAGGGGTTAGCAGACACAGACGGGGTTACTGGGCCAAAAGGACTGGTGGACACGGACAGGGCAGCTGGGCTCAAGGGGCTGGAGGGCATGGATGAGGCAGCCAGCCATGAGGGACTGGCGGACACGGATGGGGCAACCGACTGTGGGGGGCTGGCGAGCATTGATGAGGCGGCCAACCCTGAGGGGCTGGCGGACACGGACGGGGAAGCCGGCCCCGGGGGGGCTAGTGGACACGTACAGGGAAGCCGACCGTGGGATGCTGTCTAACAGAGATGGGGCAGCCGGCCTTGAGGAGCTGGAGGACACGAACGGGGCAGCCGGTCCCTAGGGGCTGGCGGGCATGGATGAGGTAACCGGCCCTGAGGGACTGGCGAACACGGACATGGAAACAGGCAAAGTTGGACCCGCGGGCATGGACGATGGAACGCCCGGACGCGGCTGGACAGAGGACGGACCCACCACTCCCCCACGCGACGGGAGGAACATCGACGTGCCGGAGAAAACGAGGTTGCAGGGAAACAGGTCCTCAAAGAAGAAGGCATTGCGGGACTCGACGATGTAGTGTCGTGTGGGATCCCAGAAGCGCCATGTCTTCGATGACGCGAGACGGCAAGGAAGGTGCACGAACGATTGCGAGGCTCGAGCTTGCCACCCTGGTGCGATGCAAGCAACCACACGATGGTTACGCATGTTGGGAAAGGAGCCAGCCGGCTCAGTTTCAGGTCAACAGGAGCAAGTTCCAAGAAACTACCAAATGAGTACTCCGATCGTCAATCCGATTTCACCATTGGAAAGATCAGGTGGCAAATAGTCTACGAGTCAAGTTTCAGGCCGATCCAACGGTCAGATTGGGAGATATGAATTTCAGAAGTTTCCGGGGTCATCGACCGCCGATATCTGGGTGACCATGGGCGATGGCTCCATGCCTTAGCCTGGGAGGAAAAGGCAAGAGGTCCAGGGTCAAGACCTGATGGGAGAAATATCCAAAAATTTCAAGAGAGAAGCTTTCCAACGAGCCCAAGATCGCGAAGATCGAACGGTCGGATTGAGAGCTATGCTCAAAACGAGGTCGGCCAGGGCTACACTCTTCTCTCTGAGTAAGACTGTCGCCTTGTGATGACCATAAGTCTCTCATTTCTTTGTCAAATTTTAAAATTAGCACATAAGAATTGAATTATTTCTCCTACGCTTTCCATTGGTGCAAAAGTATTCGCATTCCATTGGTATGTTTGGGAGAAACGCCGTTTACAAGGTGGCTGGTGTGAGCTGGAGTAGGAGCAGTAGCATACCCTGTTTTTAAAAGGGCACATCTCTGAAAATCCCTTGTTGATGACCCTGTATTATGGGTCGATCTGAAAGGTTTTGAGCTAAATTTTCTAGTGATGGGCTCAGTTTTTCCAAATTCCCAGTCTGCTAGCCTCTACAGCCCATTTTCTGTCAAATGGACAAATTTTTGGCAGAAACAATAGCAGAAACAAGGGTAGTGGCGCCACTCAAGGGCAGCGTTGAGCATCACCAAAGCTCAAGATGGCAGCAGCAGGCGTGGTAACAGCAGCCCAGCCCTTGGAGAGGCTGGAAGGACATGCCAACTTCACGTTTTGGAAGATCCGTTTTGGATGATCCGCCTCCTTTTGGAGGAGAGGGGCTTGTGGGAGGCGGTGAGCGGCGAGGAGCGCGCTCTGCCTCCATAGGCAAAAGGCATCACCACAGCAGAGGTGGTGGCGGGGAAGACGCCGCAAAAAGGTGCAGCAGATGCAAGTTCATCTACAAGTGTAGTAGTGGCATATGAGGAGTGGAAGAAGAAGGACAGGCAGGCCTACAGGCTGCTTGTCAATACCATCTCCAACCCGCATCTTCAGTACGTGAGTGACAAGGCTACTGCAAAAGAGGGGTGGGACATGTTGTGCAAGAAGTATGAGAGCAAGGATCCTACATTCCTCATGCTTTTGGAGGAGAAGATGATGGCGTTGAAAATGAATGGTGGCAAAGGGATGGAGGCGTACTTGGACAGGGCAAAGGAGTTGGCGAAGCAGCTGAAAGCGGCCGGCAACCTTGAGGAAGACACGCGCTTTGTCCTCCTTTTGCTGAGGGGACTTCCAACGAGCTATGACACGGTGCGAGAGATGTTGGAGTGCCAGCCAACTCTCGACCTGGACTTCATCTGCACGCACCTGGTGTAATGCAGCAACGCGCAATGGCGGTAGCAGCAGCAGTGAAGCAGCTTTCATGGCCATGGGCTCACGCAACTAGGAGCAACAGCGGTCCGGGCAGTAGAGAAGCAAGAAGAAGGGCAAGTGCCACTATTGCCAAAAAGAGGGGCACTACAAGAAAGAGTGTTTCAAGTTCAAGAGGGACCAGAAGGAGAAGTAGTAGCAACGGCAAAAGCAACAATCTCCACAGCAATAGCAACAGTAGTCACAGCAACGTCAACAGCAGCAGTAGCAGCAGCAGCAGTAGCAGAACCAGATCGGCAATCGCCATTTTGGCAACATGAACGCGGCCAAAGAGGTGCGCGACCGCCTCTTCATGGCGAAGTCTGACATGTCGTAAAAGGAAAAGGCGGATCTAGCGTGGTACAAGGACTGAAGGTGCACCAAGAGTCTAACGCACTGCAAGGAGTGGTTTTCGCAGCTGCTCTCCATTCCCCCCCGACCGATTGCTTTGGGTGATGATCGGGTGGTGTATGCTGAGGGGATTGGGATTGTGGAGATGTGGTTGGAGAGCTCGCGTGGCATTGAAGTGGGAGTGTTCCATGGCGTGCTATATGTACCTGATACTACGTTCAACCTTCTCTCAGTGTCCTCTCTCACCAACACAGGATTGTGAGTCGTCTCTGACGACGACTATGGCTACATCCTTGACAAGGAAAACGGAGAGGAGTTGGCCAGGTCGGTGAAAGAAGGCGACATGTACCGCCTGTTGGGGGCAACCAAGATCCTGCGCGAGCAGAGTCTTGCAGCTGTGGTTCAGGCCACAGATGGCAAAATCTGGCATGCGCACTACGGCCACATCGGCATCCGTGCCTTGCAGCAACTTCAAACAAAGCAGATGGTGCGTGACTTACCCACCATCTCTAACTCTGAGTAGCAGTTGTGCATCAGCTGTTTGGAGGGGAAGCAGCATCGCGAGGCGTTCTCTGGAGCAGGAGAGCGCGCAAAGGAGGTGTTGGGGCTAGTCCACATAGATTTGTGTGGCCCGATACAGACCCAGAACTTTGGAGGCTCTAGGTTTTTTCTCACCTTCATTGATGATTTCACCCGTAACACTGCTGTGTACTTCCTTTCTTCCAAGGACCAGTGCTTTGACAGGTTCAAGGAGTTCAAGGCCATGGTGGAGAACCAGACTGGCAAGAAAATCAAGGCGCTACGCAGCGACCGCGGTGGAGAGTACCTGAGCAAGGAGTTCCAGGACTACCTCGCAACAGCAAGCATCAAGGCGTAGCGCACCGTGCCATACTCGCCGTAGCAGAACAGTGTTGCAGAACGCGCCAACCGCACCATCGTTGAGTCGGCGCGCTCCATGCTTCACGCACCTCGCCTACGACTTTTGGGCTGAAGCGGTGAGCAATGTGGTGTACATCAAGAACCGTAGTCCCACCAAGGCCCTGGAGCAGATGACACCGTACGAGGCATGGTTCGGCAACAAGCCGAGCGTGGGTCATCTTCGCGCGTTTGGCAGCTTGGCGCACATGCACGTGCCAAAAGAGAAGCGGCAGAAATGGGACGCAAAGAGCGCACAGATGCTGATGATCGGCTATGACGTGGCAAGCAAGGCGTATTGTCTCTACGAGAGGGATACTGACCACGTCATCATCTCCAGGGTTGTCGTTTTCAATGAAAGAAACTTCATCGGCACCAACATCATCTGCAAAGAGGGAGCATAACGAGTAGCTGATGAAGTAGTGGGAGCAGAAATTCTCCCACGTCTCTCCTGAACCTTCCTCTACTGTGACAGTGGGAGAACCACTCTATTCTCCCATGTCTGACGTAGCAGATATAACGGCCTCATCGGCAGAAGGAGAGGAAGAAGATGCACCACCATCAGCAGGAGCAGTTGTGCCAGCAGCACCGCGCCAACGGCTTGCTAACGCTCCAGCACCAGGACAAAGATACCCTCTCAGGGTGCGCTACAAGCCTAGTGAGCGCGGACATTTATGGATGCTCCAAAAACCAAACCAGATGAATGTCGCAGTTGCAGCAAACTCTGATGAGCCGACGTCGTACAAGGAGGCCATGGCTGCACCGGATGCAGTAGATTGGGCACAAGCTGATTAGGAGGAGATACAGTCGCAGCTCAACAACGGTGCATGGGAGCTGACTGAGCTTCCACTTGGACGCAAGGTAATCAAGTGCAAGTGGGTATTCAAGAAGAAGAGGGGTGTAGATGGCGACCTTGAAAAGTACCTGTGAGAAGAAGCAGTTCTACATGAAGGCATGTGGACTCAGCCCACTCTAACTGCGGCAAAGTGGGAGATTGTTGGAAAAGGAGCCATCCGGCTCAGTTTCAGGTGCACAGGAGAAAGTTCCAGGAAACTACCAAATTCCTGCTCCAATTGTCAATCTGACTTCACTATTGGAAAGATTAGGTTGTAAAATGTGTACGGCTCAAGTTTCAGGCCAATCGAACGGTCGGATTGGGAGATATGAATTTTCGAAGTTTCCAGGGTCATCGACCGCCGATACTTGGGTGACCTTGGGAGCTGCTGCCCCTGCCCTACAGATCCTGTGTTTATCACAACATTGGCTTGCTATCTTTGAGCATGTTTACTCAGAAGAGCAAAGGTAACATCGCGATCAAGTTCAAAGGACATCTAAATGGTGCTCCCATGAAATTATTGGGTGACACTAGAGGTGATGATTCCTTGTTTAGCCTTGGTTTTACTCGACAAGTGGGGGTAAAGCGCCCAAACCATCAAATGGTATTGTCATTGTTGGTGAAAACCAAACGGTATCCGTGATTGGTACCTATGAAGTAAAGTTTTGCATTCAAGGATACACACAGAGTGTCATGTTAAAGGTACTTAACCTTCTTGATCCGTTTAACATGGTGTTAAGTGATCCATGGCTCTGATGTATTCTGCATTGAAGAGCTTGATGCTCGGAAAGGGACAACATTGTTTTATGTTGATTCCAAGTGCAAAATTGTCATAGACACAATTAGAAGTCAACGCCATCTTGTCTCCAATAAAGGTCAAGAGACGTATTCAATAAGGTTGTTGGTACATCTTGGCTCAACTACAGAAAGTGGAGGACGACGTGAAGGATCACAAGCCAGAAGAGATCAAATCTCCACTGGCAGATTTCTTGGATGTATTCCAAGACCCATCGGCCGGGCTTCCTTCAGAAAGATACATTGGCCACAATATTCCACTATAACCGGAGTTGATTCCTCCATTCAGACTTCTGTCTCACCTTAGTCTTGTAGAAAGGCTAGAGGAAAAACGCTACATCAAATAGTACCTTTCAAAAGGATGGATTGAGCCAAGTAGCTCTACGTATTGTGCGCTGATCCTTCTTGTGAAGAAAAAGGTTGGTGGTTTACACATGTTTGTGGAATACCAGGTGTTGATCAAGCTGGCGATGAAAAATGGATTTCCCTTACCGCGGATTGAGGACCTTTTTGACCAGCTCCAAGGAGCAAAATCGTTGGATTTGTCCCAAGTGTACCATCATATCCGCATCACAGAAGATGATGTGCCCAAAATCGTGTCCTGAACGCACATGGGACACTATCATTTTTGGATTTTGTACTTGAGACTAACGAACGTCCTGGCAACCTTTTACGTAGAAATGAGCCAAACATTTGTCAAGCATCTTGGTAAACGTTTCTTGGTTAACCTGGAAAACATCATTCTTTTCTTCAAGTTAACACAAGAGAACATAGAACACCTAGGCGACGTCCTTGTGATCCTTTTGGAATAAACGTTCTACGAAAAAAAGATCAAGTGCAAGTTAAAACAAGATGAGCTCGAATATCTTGGAAACATAGTCGACAAGGACTGTATTTGTATCGACTCACAAAAAGTCCAAGCCATGGTGGATGGGCAGCGTCCAGAAACCTTGGGAAATGTTTGGTCTTTCCTTGGTCCTACAAACTACTTTTGATGCTTAGAGCAAGGGTGTTAAACTCTGCTAGTGCCGCCAACAAGGCTCACGTAAAAAGACGTGCATTGGGAATGGACCTCTGATTGTGATAACTCTTTCATCAAAGTCAAACAGCTTCTATTCACTGTGTCCGTCGTAGCTCTATTGGATCCATCACAACAGTGGAAGGTTCGATGCGATGCATCGGAAGTAGGACTTGGTCCTCATGCAGAATGGTCACCTAGTTGCGTATGAGAGTCAAAAGCTCATCCGTGCAAAGACATTGTAGACGCCTTGGGATCAAGAGCTTCTCGCGGTGTTTAGTGCATTGAAGATGTGGTGTTGCTGCCTCGAGGGCACTGAAGGGGGTTTGACGATCGTGACAAACCACAACCCATTGGTGTTTTTCCAAACTCAACCGAACTTGTCAAGACAAGAGGCGCGTTGGAGTGACTACCTAATCCAATTCTCGTTCACATGGAAACATCAGCCAGGCTGCAGCAATGTGACCGTTCCACTAAGACAACAGCCTATGGAAATATAAGTAACCACTGAGGGTAGTGGGTATTTTTATGGATACTGTGGCATCAATAGGACAAACAACTTACTCCCTTGTACCACCTTGAGATTTTATCCACTGCAAATTTTTTGTAAGAAGGTTCCGGATGGGATACTATGTGGATTCTTAGTTTTAAGACTCTCAAGATGTGGACAAGTATGGAATCATGGAGGCCAGAGGAATCGTTTTGTATGGATAACAAGTTGTTGTGCCAGAATTGGGAGACCCTCAAGAGAAGATTATCTCCCAAATCCATGACTCGCTGGCCGCAGGTCACGTGGGATCTTAAAAGACCGGACAAACACTCTCTGACTACAATTGGTGGCCTGGATGGAGATTCGATGTCCGTAGCTATTGCAGAACATGCAACCCTTGTATTTGGATTGAGGTTAGTAAGAAAAATCCTGCTCAAATCCTTCAACACCTTCCCCTTCCTACGATTACATGGGAGTGAGTCAGCATGGACTTTGCTATTGGTCTTCCGGAGACAGCCTATGACCATGATGGAATGCTAATGATTTTGGATCTTCTGACAAAGATGACACACTTCATTCTTACAACCACTGATGTGCATGCAGAGGAGACTGCTCGTCCTTTCTTCGAGAGTGTCATGAAGTACCATGGCTTGCCATTGCGAATCATCTCATATCAAGACAAAAATTCTTTTAATGACTTCTGGCAAAAGATGTAGGAGTACTTTGGTAACGAGTCACAAATACTAACAATGTTTCATCCTAAAAATGATGGATAAGTAGAGTGTATGAATTGTACTCTAGAGCAGATGTTCCGCATGTACATGGACTCTTCCATGAATGACTAGGATGCGTTCCTGGCACTGGCAAAGTTCGTGGTAAACAACTCAGTAAACGAGCCCACACAGCTCACAGTGTTCATGTTGAACAATGGTTGGCATCCAATGATGCCTTCATCATTTGTGAAATGTGGGACTATAGGAGGATAGGTTCCTTCTACCGAAGCCTTTGCTGAGCACATAGACTACTTGTTACATGAGGCGCAGGGTCACCTTTGAGCAGCTCGACAACGACAAAAGTTATATCTCGACAAAGTTTACCGTCAAGTCTCATTTGACGTTGGTAGAAAAGTGCTTCTTAGCACTTAGAACCTTTGGCTAAAGTCACCAGGGACGCAAAAACTTCTACCAAAGTGGATTGGACCATTTCCCATCATGGCACGCATCGGACCAGTGGCATACCAGTTTCTGCTTCTGCCGAGTATGAAGATAAATGACATGTTTTATGTGAGCCTTCTTGCTCCATACACGGTAGACAGAACCGTTAAGCCACTGCCAGCAGTCCTTGCTACCGACAGCTTATATGATGTCTTTTGCCTACTCCAGCACTGAAAGCATACACTGCGATTGCAAGTTGTTAGGGAATACCTCATTCATTGGTTTGGTTGTAGACCTCAATGTAATTCATGGGAGCCTGAATCTTGGTTGCCCATGGGGGTGGTTAAAGAGTACAGGAGAGAGCTGGTAAATTGCACATATCAACGCGTGGCAAGATGTACCACCTGAAACCGGCAATAGTGAAAAATATTTCTACTAGGAGGCATTCATGGAGAGTGACCATAGGAGGTTGGAGACGTTCAACATGGTTGTTGTGCGGACGCTCTAGCCGACCGACAAACTACAGCTTGGGATCTAGTTCCATGCACGTGTTTATGTTTAGCTGGTGATGAAAATGAGTTAATTTTAGTATGTTTTCTTTCACAATGTTGACGACGCTCTGTCTGACACTCTCACTTATTGGTCATGAACTGGGACGGTTCATAACAAGTAGGGAGGAATGTGGTGGAAGGGCCGTTCCGGCCCTTCCACCTCACAATAGCTCAGGTGTGGCTGCAAACCACCCCTCGATATTGCAAGGGTTGCCCAGTGGCCAGCCAGTCACTGGCTACCCGCTGGCTGGCGGCCGGCCGGTAGAGTGGCCGGCGGCTGGTCAAGTGACCAGCCGGTAACCTGCTGGCAAGCCACCAGCCACCGATCAAGCTGGTGGCTCAATCGGCGGCCATGAGGCCGTAAGACCTCAAGGGCCAAGACCTTTGGTATCAAGCCCTTGTCCTTGTCCTCTCCTCCTCAATTCCTCAATTATTTTATGCAAGGGATAGAGAGAGAGAGAGAGAGAGAGAGAGAGAGAGAGAGAGAGAGAGAGAGAGAGAGAGAGAGAGAGAGAGAGAGAGAGAGAGAGAGAGAGAGAGAGAGAGAGAGAGAGAGAGGG
>SZWC01009087.1:51051-63178 GCA_023375785.1 Penium margaritaceum
CGCTTGATGGAAATTCCAAGATAGAAGTCAAGGGGACCCATGTCCTTCATCTCGAATCTGCTACTCAGCTGCCCCTTAAGATCGTCTAGCAGCTGCGTCGAAGAGGAGCATAGAACCAGGCCATCAATGTACAAGGCGACCAACATAGTCCCTTTGTCACTCTCATGCACGTACATACTAGGGTCATTGTCGCAGTGCATGAAGGACTCCTTGGCCATGAAGGTGTCCATCTCCTGGTACCAAAGTCTTCGTGCTTCTTTTAGCCCATAGAGTGCCTTCACCAATCTGCACACCTTGCCCTCAGGAGCATCAACCCCCTCCGGAACCTCCATCAACACCTCCTTGTCAAGTTTGCCGTAAAGGAAGGCTGCCTTGACATCCATCTGGTAGACCTCCATGTTCTCGGAAGCAGCAATGAAGAGCATTGATCGGATGGAGGCAAACGTCACAGCTGGAGCAAAGGTCTCATCGTACTCTGCGGCAAGCCATTGGGAGAACCCCTTTGCTACCACAAGTGCCTTGTACTTGTCTATCTTACCATCCTGTTTCCTTTTTACTTTCAGCACCCACTTGGACCCCACAACGTGAGCCTCGGCAGGTCTGTCCACCAGCACCCATGTCCCATTCTCTTCAATGGAGCTGAGTTCACTGCAAACTGCTTCGTCCCACTCTGCTTTGTCAGGCCGAGTGAGTGCCTTTGCGACAGATGTTGGCTCCTCTTGAACCAAGAATGAATAGTTGAAGCCTCTCCATTCACCCCTATCTGCGTTGTAATGCTGTAGAGGTACTTTGAGGCGTGAACTGCTCCTTGAACCTACTGGCTGGTGCTGTTGATGTGGAGGCTGGAGGTCTGGTTCGTCGTTGATGATGGGAGAGGCAACCTCCTCATGTTCCGAAGGATCGGATATGTTGGAATCAGAGTCTGATTCCTTCGAGTCATCCTCATAAGCTCCTCTCCCTGTTGCAGCACCTATCCCATGCCATTGTGCTGATGCTTCGTCTCCCTCTTCAAGGAGAGTGAGCCACTCTCCCTGTTTTGGAGCGTTCTTGAGTTTGAGATGCTCTCCCTTACTCAGAGACGTTTCGTGGAAACCTACGTCTTTGCTACGGATGACCTTCTTGGCTCCTTGGTCCCACAGTCGATAAGCTTTGTGGGTGGTGTCATACTCGATGGAAATGCACTTTCGTGCTCTTGCATCGAGCTTTCCAGGGCCCTCACCAGCCTGGACCTTGGCAAACCCGGTGCAACTGAACACCTTAAGATGGAAGCGTCTGACTTCCTGCCTGACCATGCTTCTTGAGGCGTCTTCAACTGTTGTGTCTGCTTCTTCTTGCCTCTCCTTCACAGAGCTGCTGCAAGTGTGAGGTTCACAAGGTAGGTAGCCGTACGTGCTGCTTCAGCCCAGAACCTAGGAGGAAGCTTGGCGTGAAAGAGCATGCACCTTGTCATGCCTAGGAGCGTCTGGTTCATCCTCTCTGCTACACCGTTTCTTTGAGGTGATTTGGGTGTAGTTTTCTGGAATTCAATACCCTGTGTCTTGAGCCACTCATGCAAGCGTCTTACTCTCCCTCGTTGTCCATCCTGAATGCCTTCACCTTCTTTCCACTCTGTCGCTAAACCATAGCGACGAAGGCCTGCAGATTCTCCTTCACCTCACTTTTCTTTTTGAGAAAGTATACCTAGACTTTGCGGCTGTTGTCGTCTATGCATGTGAGGAAATATCTGCTACCTCCATTTGACGATATGCGAAAGGAACCACATACGTCAGAGTGGATGAGATCAAGAGGTGCAAGAGCACGCATGCCATTGCGCTTGAAGGGTTTCCTTTTTGCCTTGCCTTGAAGGCATGGTTCACACATGATCTCTGCTCCCTCCACCTCATCACCTAGGTCCATCCCACGCACTAGCTCCTGCTTTCCCATGAGCTCCAATGTGCGATGAGCCACGTGCCGAAAGCGCCTGTGCCACAGGTTCTTAGAGGATGTACACAGGCTAGCATGAACAGCCCCGGTGGCTGCATTTCCTTGTGGTTTTGTTGCCAAATCATCTGATGCCATTGCTTCTGCTGCTCCAACATGTCCTTCCTCATCTGATTCTACATCGCTGCTCTCCTCATCATCACTCTTGACCAAAGATTTAGCCGTTAAAGTTGTCGTTTTGGTCTGCAAGACGTAGAGTCCATCAACGCGAGGAACCTATGCGACAACCTTCTTGGCAGAGTAGGAGATGTTGATGTCCTTGGTAGGAACTATCACCGCTTCCTTCCATGTAAAGACCACTGTCATGCCATGGTCAGTTATCTTAGAGACGGAGAGTAGGTTGGTTGTGAAGGAGGGCAAATAGACCAACCCCTCTGGCTTGAGGTCGGAATCTCCACCGTTGACACCCATTGTGACCAGCTTGTCACCAATCCCCTCAGCTGCCTCAACCTTGCCATTGGCGACTGTGAGGTTCTTGTTACATGGAGCAAGAGAGATGAAGTCTGTCTTCATGTAAGTGGTGTGCTCGTTTGTGCCCGAGTCAAGGCCGTAGGCTCCTGGCCCGAGTATTTGCCCTCCCTTTGTTGGAGGCACACTCAGCCATCAAGCTTGTGGGATCCTTCCCACCACTTCCACCTCGCCATTCATCCCCGTTTCCTCCCTCTCTCTTGGGTGGACGGCACACTCAAGCCCAGTGTCCAGCTTTGCCACAGTTGTGGCAGTTTCCTTGGCGCTTTGCACCCCTTCCACTGTTGCTAGTGCTATTGTTTCCCTTGTACCCAGAGGAGGAGGTATTGTGGAAGGTGCCGCTGCTCCGTGAGGCAAAGGTAGCGATGTTTGGTTCACCAGTGCTACAACGCATGGCTTCATTCCTCACATACTAAGAGACGGTGGTGTAGGAAACTAGATCTTCAGTCCACCCTCCAATCACCGTTATCATGGGGCCCCAACTTTCCGGCAGCGTCATCAGAAAAATCATGGCCTGCATGTTGGATTTCAGGTCCCACCCCATGCCGGTGGCTTGTTGCAAGAGCGTCTCAAACTTCTGCATAAAGGCGGCGACATCATCCCCTTCACCAAGCCTCATGTTGATGAGGTTTTGTAGAATGAAGAGACATTTGGCAAGTGAGAAGGACTGAAACACCTTGCCGAGTTTGGAGTATGCCGCGGCTGCCACTGTACAATGGCTGATGTGTGAAAGGACTGAGGGTTCTATGGAGGACACAAGAATGGCGAGAGCCTTCTTGTTGAGCTTGACCCATGCCACAAGGTCAGCACCCTCCTCCTTTGGTGTTGGGATAGTTCCTTNNNNGTGAGGCAAAGGCAGCCATGTTTGCTTCACTACTGCTACGACGCATGGCTTCATTCCGCACATACTCAGAGACGGTGGTGTAGGAAACTAGATCTTCAGTCCACCCTCCAATCACCGTTATCATGGGGCCCCAACTTTCCGGCAGCGTCATCAGAAAAATCATGGCCTGCATGTTGGATTTCAGGTCCCACCCCATGCCGGTGGCTTGTTGCAAGAGCGTCTCAAACTTCTGCATAAAGGCGGCGACATCATCCCCTTCACCAAGCCTCATGTTGATGAGGTTTTGTAGAATGAAGAGACGGTTGGAAAGTGAGGAGGACTGAAACACCTTGCCGAGTTTGGCGTATGCCGCGACTGTCACTGTACAATGGCTGATGTGTGAAAGGACTGAGGGTTCTATGGAGGACACAAGAATGGCGAGAGCCTTCTTGTTGAGCTTGACCCATGCCACAAGGTCAGCACCCTCCTCCTTTGGTGCTGGGATAGCTCCGTCAAAATATCCTAGCAGATCTCTGTCATCCATGATGATCTCAAACTGCCATTTCCAGAGTGCAAACCCCTCTCCATCAAACTTGAGGATGGGCGAATGATTCCCTGGTTCCCCTGTCCCTGCCATCCCTACAACTACAACTGCTACAGCTGCTGCACCTGTTGTTGATGCCGATGAACCTATATTTAAGGCCTTTGTGGGCTGTTGGTGAGAAGAGGAAACTGCTTCCCCTTTTCACGTTGGTCGTTGCGAGCAGATGTAGGCTGATGTAGGCTGATGTCAGCTCCCAAGGTAGAAAGGTACAGATGTGTTGCATTCCCCTCCTGCTGATGTTTCCCTGCACAGAGAGAAGTTGGGTGAGAGCGAAGGCGCTCTCACTGCTTGTGACCTTAGCGGTTGCGTGCGTGAAACTTCCCTAACCAGAGGATTGGGCCCATAACCATTTGTTAGCTACTGAGCTAACCACCTCTGGCAGAGAAGCCGCAAAACCAAAAAGCTCACAAAGGTCTTTAGGCCTTCTTCCTTTGTTGACATGTTTCATGCACCCCAAACTTAGTGAGGCATACACTTCACCTTCAAGAGTACTAACACCTTAGCATTACATCTCAAGAAGAGCTCAAGTCGTCAATACGCAAGGGAGAATCAAGCAATGATTATTGATCAGCATGCAAGACAAGTCCTTTTTTAGCTGTCTGTCCAGTCCTAGAACTCAAAAGCAAATTCTTGGGAAGTGGCCTGAACCAGCCACGTTACCAATAGACTTGCACTATGGGCTTGACACATAAGCATCCTAGTGTCAAGGTGACAGACCAACCATGTAGCGTCCAAGAAGCTACGGACTTTCTTTCTTGGAAGCTTCCACAACAAACAAGATATGCATGGGGCCACGATCGAACTCATGACCTCACACTTGGCCAAATCAACAAAATGGCCAAGGTAACCACTCACCCAGATGGTGTACTCACAGGTCATATCTCACAAGAGACAGAGCATCGTTGAGTCACACTCCAACGGATCTATGGGTCATACCTCCACAAGGGACAGAGCATTCCTGATCCGTCCTACAACACTGAACAAGGGGCAAAAACATTCAATATTTTCAACATTGAGTGTACATGGGTGGTGTGTACGAATGTTGTTAGCACATTTACAAAATTGGCATTAAGGAATGAGGCTGAGTCAAGGTCTGAGATTTTATGCAAAAAGAATAACAGATCTTAATGAGAAAGCAGGGCAATCACAAGTTCCTAAAAAGGGAAAACTTGTATATTGGAATGAAAAATGGGTGAAATTGACTGAGAAGTATGGTAGCTATCAAACATGTATTCACAACTTTCAAAACCCAAAGTAGAATAGTTGGGGTTTTATGAATATGACAATCCCAGCAAATTCAGAGTTGTCATGAACTTCTTGAAATAACCGCTAGTGATCAAGTCATATGGCTATAGTTCTGTCTATGAGTTTCCTCAATACCTCGAGATTTCATACGTTGTGGTCAAGACTGAAAAAAAAAAAGAATGAAAAACTGGTTAGATGCTCCTACTTCGTGAAGGGGATTAATCTTGATAGGGTACGAGAGGTATCACACATAAAGACACATGCCACACACTTGGCCATGGACTAGAGCGTACAAGATTGGCCTTGGAGGAATGGAAGCACTAAAAAAATTGAGTATGAGTAACAAAGAGACAAGGTTAAAGAGGCTGGTTGACTGGGCCACCCACGCGAGTGACTCAGCATGAGGCTCGGACACTATCGAGGGATTGAACCAAACCAGTTGGTGAGCGAGCCGCCTGTGGTTGTGCACACGCCGGAATAGCATGGATGTGTGGTCTTGAAGGATTGGGACCCAGCATCACCCGTTTTGAGCATGCATGAGTAAAGCCACTGTCAGCGACATCGACCGTTTGTGGGAGCATGCTCCTTGTCAAGTTTGCTGCATGTTATGCCAAAACAGAAAACAAGCATGTTATGCTTATTACAACACTTCAGGTCTCAAGAAGATTGAGGTTGGATGTAGCGGTACTTCTCTTTTACTTGGCTGAGATTCTAGAGTAAAAAATCCATTATATGTGTGCTGATCTTCATCGGAGAGCTTTGCTCCAGTTTAGTCACCTGCAATGACAGTGGGTGTGTGTGGGTAGACTCAAGAGGTCACTTGCCTGTGTAGCGGGGAGGCCAGTTTGGCTCTCCCTCCTTGCAGAAGCGAGGGATGGTCGAACACCACCCCTTGCCATGGAAAGGGCTGGCTGACAGCCAGCCGTTCACTGCCCACTGGCCAGCTGGCGGCTAGCCGGCAGGACGGCCGACGGCCTGTCAGGTGACCTGCTGGCCAGCCACCGGGTGGCTGCAGATTGAGATGCTCGATCGATCGGTGGCCAGGAGGCGGTGAGGTACCGAGGGCAGAGGCCTCAAATCCTTGTCCTTGCCCTCTCCTCCTCATCTCATTGGATGAGGGAGGCTAGGAATAGAGAGAGCGAGCGAGAGTAATAGATGCACAAGATAAAGAATAAAATACTGCTGTATAATTGCCGGACATGCCTGGCACGGGATTATTTACGCCGTAGCATGAAACATGAATCTCGAGTTTTTCTAGTATAAACTACGATTTTCATGCATGTAAACCTTGTTGAAACGCACAAGGTTAGGGAAATACCCCCCTTGTTTGGGACCCAAAACAAGGGGGCGAGGTAGAAGAAAAAATGGGCCTCCAGATGCTAAAAATGTTTGAGTCTCCCTGCACAGGTTGTTGATGAAAATTGTCCGAGAGCGACGCAGAGGGGAAAATACCTCCAATAGGCTGTGGACATCATTCTGTGAACTCCAATAGCAGCTTCCGTACAATAGCTGGAGACTCTTGAGAAATCAGCTGTTACAGTGGTATGAGAGTCGGACAACCCTCATGACCAAGTCTGCAATGGCTACAACATACATGAAACACCTTAGCAACCACAGCTGCAATAGAAACACCACAGGGGCCTAAGACTTAAATATGTAAGTGCTGTAAAATGCATTGGAAAGGTATTGAAGAAATCATTATTGTTTTTATTATGTTTTTTTTTTAATCTTCTCCTAGCACCTCCTTTTCCCTATGAGNTACCTCCAATAGGCTGTGGACATCATTCTGTGAACTCCAATAGCAGCTTCCGTACAATAGCTGGAGACTCTTGAGAAATCAGCTGTTACAGTGGTATGAGAGTCGGACAACCCTCATGACCAAGTCTGCAATGGCTACAACATACATGAAACACCTTAGCAACCACAGCTGCAATAGAAACACCACAGGGGCCTAAGACTTAAATATGTAAGTGCTGTAAAATGCATTGGAAAGGTATTGAAGAAATTGTTATTATACATGTATATATATATATATATATATATATATATATATGTATTAATCTTCTCCTAGCATCTCCTTTTCCCTATGAGGTTACCTGATACTTTGTGGGATGG
Organism: Penium margaritaceum; assembly: GCA_023375785.1. Taxonomy (NCBI): domain Eukaryota; kingdom Viridiplantae; phylum Streptophyta; class Zygnematophyceae; order Desmidiales; family Peniaceae; genus Penium; species Penium margaritaceum. The sequence goes on from SZWC01009087.1 coordinate 58,287, forward strand.
GGTAGGAATTTCCCATCCCCAAACTACCATTTCTTCTCCTATTCTCTTTGTTCCTCCTCCATCATTCATCCTGATATTGGGACAGAGCTCTTTTCCACAAGTCCAGCACAACCGTTGATCACGTTGATTGACAGCATCTATTTCCATCAGAGAAAAGGTTTCCATTGACTTTGACTTCCCTCTGCAAGAATGTGAAATGTGGCCTTGGGTTCGCTAGCTGTTGGGTTCATGTATCCAAGCATTTTAGTCGGTGCCGTGGATGCAATCAGCTGCTTTCATAACTTGAGGAAGGTCATTGTGGATGCAGAATATGGAGATCGCTTGTCAAATGTTGCGTTTGAGACTCTTGTTGCAGTAGAAAAACATTTTGATGGGGCAAGGATAGTGTCAATGATGAATCGGCAAAAACACCAAGTGTACTCTTCCTCCGCTAAGCCTGTACTGTGGATCAGAGATTTCATTCATTTTCCCAGATTGTGCGAGTGGTGGCACATGCAAAGTCCATCTAGATTTTTGGTGGAGTTAAAGAGTCATGTCACATTGGATTGATCTACTCAAGAGGTAGAACATTTGTGACCGATGATGTGAGAGCGGTCGCATGATCCGTTAGTCCTGTTTTGTCAGTCTTGTGCTACCATTGCATGGCCTTTAGATCAGACCACCAACTCAAGGCCGTGCTCTTAAAAATTGAATTCTTGTGGTCAATTTTCTTTTCATTGCTTTTGACACCAGCAGGGTTGAAGTACACCTCCGACTTCATCAGCCACATCCAGACCATTTGTATTTCTTTGTTTGCGAGATTGAGTGGTCGGGGAGTGCTGACCAAATCTGGGGCTCACTTGAAAGGTGAAGGTTTCTCTTTGTGAGTTCTGCTTTCCACGTACATGAATGTTGCAACTCCTCCACTGTGTTGAGTTATTGGAAAAGATGGGTGTTGAGGAACTCGAGTCCTAACAGCTTCTTGTATAAACATTCGTTGATGCGAGCCTTTTGGCTTGTGCCTCCTACTGTGCCAGGTATTGATCCGGTGGGAAATGGGGGGGGCAAAGCGTTTGTTGAGCCAAGGGGTCCGTTGATGCTGTCGCAAAAAATGCCTTCGCTGCCTGGTTTCTAGAGAGTGTTTTTGAATACGTGCTGCTGATCCTCCATTTCCAGAGTCTTTGCCAGTTACTGCTGTCTGTCACCGGGTGCGCTCATTCCATTCACACTTGTCTTTGTGAGGCTTGGAAACTTCTGAATGGTGTAGATCCACTGAAGATTTGTGCGAGGTTATTTTATTGTGTTTAATGGTTCGGCTGCCCCTCCAACAAAGCTGTACTCTGATACCAAGGGCTACATCAAGCGGAACGTGGATGGTTCATAGGAATGAGGTGCGGAGCGAAAAACATTTTGAGAAATTAGGACACATGGATAGTTTGATATTAACAGTAAGTGTACTTCAATGACAGGTGTTGAACATGTTGAGTGTACACATACAATCACAAGTATCACAATGAGGCAAATTTTGGTCTTTGGTGCCTGAGCCGAGTAATGTGTGTGACTTTGCATCATGAGTGGTCGGTTCGAGAACCTCTGCTGATACTTCAGGGGGTTTTGAGGAAATTGAGATACGGTTTTAGAAGATCTAGTACCTTCAACAAGTTGATCGAATAGTATCAAAACAGCACTGCAGTTTGTGATACTTCTGTCGACCCTTGCAGAAAGTGGTGAAAAGTGTCAAAACATCTGGAAATCAAACACCGGAGGTTCAGACAGGTGGCCGAAACGGCCTCTGACATTGACGTGTTGTGGGCCATAAAATTATGGACAGAAAAACCCACTTGTCATATTAGGGGTTCGTATATGTTTAGGACGTAACATGTACCCCCCTTAACAACAAAGAGTTGACACGATTGAAAAAAAGTGTCAAAGTATAGCATACTAGTAAAATCTATCAACCTATTTTCAACATTGAGTGTCCATGGGTGGTGTGTACAAATGTTGTTCACACATTCACAAAATTGGAATTAAGGAATGAGGCTGTGTTAAGGTCTGAGATTTTATGCAAAAAGAATAACAGATCTTGATGACAAAGCAGGGCAATCACAAGTTCATAAAAAGGGAAAACTTGTATATTGGAATGAAAAATGGGTGAAATTGACTGAGAAGTATGGTAACTATCAAAGATGTATTCACAAATTTCAAAACACAAAGTAGAATAGTTGGGGTTTTATGAATATGACAATCCCAGAGAATTCAGAGTCGTCATGAACTTCTTGAAATAACCGTTAGTGATAAAGTCATATGGCTATAGCTTTGTCTATGAGTTTCCTCAATAACTTGAAATTTCATACGTTGTGGTCAAGACTGTGAAAAAAAAAAGAATGACAAACTGGTTAGATGCTCCTACTTCGTGAAGGGTATTAATCTTGATAGGGTACGAGAGGTATCACACATAAAGACACATGCCACACACTTGGCCATGGACTAGAGCGTACAAGATTGGCCTTGGAGGAATCGGAACACTAAAAAAATTGAGTATGAGTAACAAAGAGACAAGGTTCTAGAGGCTGGTTGACTGGGCCACCCACGCGAGTGACTCAGCATGAGGCCCGGACACTATTGAGGGATTGAACCAAACCAGTTGGTGAGCGAGCCGCCTGTGGTTGTGCACACGCCGGAATAGCATGGATGTGTGGTCTTGAAGGATTGGGACCCAGCATCACCTGTTTTGAGCATGCATGAGTAAAATCACTGTCAGCGACATCGACCGTTTGTGGGAGCATGCTCCTTGTCAAGTTTGCTGCATGTTATGCTAAACAGAAAACAAGCATGTTATGCTTATTACAACATTTAAGGTCTCAAGAAGATTGAGTTTGGATGTAGCGGTACTTCTCTTACACTTGGCTGAGATTCTAGAGTAAACAATCCATTCTATGTGTGCTGATATGCATCGGAGAGCTTTGCTCCAGTTTGGTCACCTGCAATGAAAGTGGGTGTGTGTGGGTAGACTCCAGAGGTCACTTGCCTGTGTAGCGGGGAGGCCAGTTCGGCTCTCCCTCCTTGCAGAAGCGAGGGGTGGTTGAACACCACCCCTTGCCACGGCAAGGGCTGGCTGAAAGCCAGCCGTTTACTGGCCACTGGCCAGCTGGTGGCTGGCCGGCAGGACGGCCGACGGTTTGTCAGGTGACCTGCCGGCCGGCCACCGGGTGGCTGCAGATTGAGATGCTCGATCGATCGGTGGCCAGGAGGCCGTGAGGTACCGAGGGCAGAGGCATACGGCCTCAAGTCCTCGTCCTTGCCCTCTCCTCCTCATCTCATTGGATGAGGGAGGCTAGGAATAGAGAGAGTGAGCGAGAGTAATAGATGCACAAGATAAAGAATAAGATACTGCTGTATAATTGCCGGACATGCCTGGCACGGGATTGTTTACGCCGTAGCATGAAACATGAATCTCGAGTTTGTCTAGTATAAACTACGATTTTCATGCATGTAAACCTTTTTGAAACTCACAAGGTCAGGGAAATACCCCGCTTGTTTGGGATCCAAAACAAGGGGGCGAGGTAGAAGAAAAAATGGGCCTCCAGATGCTAAAAATGTTTGAGTCTCCCTGCACAGGTTGTTGATGAAAATTGTCCGAGAGTGACGCAGAGGGGAAAATCCCTCCAATAGGCTGTGGAAATCATTCTGTGAACTCCAATAGCAGCTTCCGTACAATAGCTGGAGACTCTTGAGAAATCAGCTGTTACAGTGGTATGAGAGTCGGACAACCCTCATGACCAAGTCTGCAATGGCTACAACATACATGAAATACCTTAGCAACCACAGCTGCAATAGAAACACCACAGGGGCCTAAGACTTAAATATGTAAGTTCTGTAAAATGCATTGGAAAGGTATTGAAGAAATCATTATTGTTTTTATTATGTTTTTTTTTTAATCTTCTCCTAGCACCTCCTTTTCCCTATGAGGTTACCTGATACTTTGTGGGATGGGTAGGAATTTACCATCCCCAAAGTACCATTTCTCCTCCTATCCTCTTTGTCCCTCCTCCCTCATTCATCCTGATGTTGGGACAGAGCTCTTTTCCAAGAACAAGGNTGATGAAAATTGTCCGAGAGTGACGCAGAGGGGAAAATCCCTCCAATAGGCTGTGGAAATCATTCTGTGAACTCCAATAGCAGCTTCCGTACAATAGCTGGAGACTCTTGAGAAATCAGCTGTTACAGTGGTATGAGAGTCGGACAACCCTCATGACCAAGTCTGCAATGGCTACAACATACATGAAACACCTTAGCAACCACAGCTACAATAGAAACACCACAGGGGCCTAAGAATTAAACATGTAAGTGCTGTAAAATGCATTGAAAAGGTATTGAAGAAAGTATTATCATTATAATTGTTATTATATATGTTTTTTAATCTTCTCCTAGCATCTCCTTTTCCCTATGAGGTTACCTGATACTTTGTGGGATGGGTAGGAATTTCCCATCCCCAAACTACCATTTCTCCTCCTATTCTCTTTGTCCCTCCTCCCTCATTCATCCTGATATTGGGACAGAGATCTTTTCCAAGAACAAGGAATCTCACGGCCTGAGAGCACACAAAAAAAGGAACAAGGCACCTTGGGAATATTTTTCGGCCTCCCCATCACCATGGACACAAAAGGAGACGCCTCCGAGGAGGCACAAGACGCGACATGAGAAGTCAAAAGGAGGCCAAGGAATGCAAAAAGGAAAAAGAGAAGATAACAGGGGAGTAGGAGTGTGAGAGGCAGCAAATTCCTGACTAGAGTTATCCCCCTCCCCTCTCCCTTGTTGTCTGATCAGTGGTCGATTTTCTTTCACTTCCTTTACTCTTTCTCTCTCTCTCTCTCTCTCTCTCTCTCTCTCTCTCTCTCTATCTCTCTCTCTCT
>SZWC01009087.1:67784-110822 GCA_023375785.1 Penium margaritaceum
CTGCACCAAGTATCCAATGTTTGCCCTGGTAGTACAGGATGTGCTTGGTGTACCAGCAACAAGCACACCCTCCAAGTGCATGTTTTCACTTGGAGACAGAATTGGGACTGATTTACATCATTCATTATCCCAGCTGACAGTCCAGGATGTCCTGTGCCTCAAAACTTGGATCAGTGATCCTGCACCTAGGATTTTTCCAGGGGCATCAAATGGCACTGTGGCTGAGGAGCTATTTGAGGTTGAGGAGAAGGAGAAGGCAGCAAGGCGAGCAGCCAGGAGAGCCGTGAAATCAGCACAAATTCAGGAAAAGCAGGCCACTTGAGATGGCAACGATTCTGTAGCAAAGGATGCAGATGAAGTTCAAGACAAAGATGGCGAGGAGGACGATGAAACTAGTTCAGAGGACTCAGAGAAAGATGTGAATGACCAGGATAATGACGATGTTGATGGAGGCTTTGTGATTGGGTCTGATGGTGTTGAGGGTGATGACGATGATGATGATGATGATGATGATGATGATGATGATGATGATGATGATGATGATGATGATGATGATGATGATAATGATGATGATGATGATGATGATGATGATGATGATGATGATGATGATGATGTTGTAGAGATCAACTAGTCATGTTTTGACATGCTTTCAAGAAAGCTCATTTACGATCCATGCTTCTGTTACAGTCTATGCTTCTGTTCCAGTCCATTCTTCAGATCCGTTCCATTTCCAGTCCATGCTCGTGTTCCAGTCCAGCAGTGGAGGAGTGTAGAAATGAACCTTGTGGAATGATTGGAATGATTAACAGATCAACATAAAGTGAAAAATACCAATAGTGTTAACGGATAGGTTAGCAAAAGGTTCAGAAATAACAGACTTGAAAGTATGCCAAGCAACCAAAGTAGTACATTGAGTACACTGTGGTGTTGCTGCTGGTAAACTAGGTAGAGGAGTTTGTGATAATGTGGTGAAATGGTTGAGAGGTGCTGCTGTCAGTGCTAGAATAATGGTGGTGCTGGAGATAGAATGGTGCAATGGTGCAATGGTGCAATGGGGAAGATTTCCTGACATAAAACGGTCTTGCATTAACAAGTAGTGCTTTCAAAAAGGTCACAAACATTACCTTCACTAAGTTTTCAACAGTGTTGATTTCCCCATTTGATGATACATCGGAAAAATGAGATTCAAGGGTAAACGTCTTCAAGGTGTCAACCAAATCAACTATGGCAATGCTTTGGGATGAAGAGGTCACGAAGGTATGAAATGTTCCCTTCCACTAAGTGAGCACTTCAACATATGACGATTAGCGCTAACCACTTGTTGGATCCATTCATCCATATAGGGGACAATAAACCCCACATTGCATGAAAGACATATCTCGTAGGTCATGTTGAAGACCAGATTTTGCTGGCAGGTAAATGTCAAAATTATCACTAACAAGTAAAGATATATTACGTGATTTTGTGCTCTATGAACTTATAGGGAGAATTATTCCATTAGCTAGAGCCATTGTTAAGATGCCGACGTTAGACCAGTCATCACTCTAAACGCCAACTTCATAAACACATCAAATGACAATGGCCACACTCACTCAGACGTCCTGAAGTAGCCCAGTTGCTTATGTCTGCCTAAAGCCTCTTCCATCGTGAATGGACAGGAGCTCTCTTTTTTCCATGATGTGCAAGATTCCCAACATCCCGCGATTGGACATTCCTGTCCTTATATTTGTGGCCCACTATGTTTTAATCTCAAGAGCTTTTTGCCAACCTGCCAAGGGGATTTTACAGTGCTTAGAAGACGTTATCCATTGAAATCAGTTCCTTAAATTACTATTGCTACACACCTCATTCCGATGAACCACCCTTGTTCCGCTTGGCATAACACTTAGTAGTAGAGTACAATGGCATCAGAGGGGCGGTCGACACATCAAGTACAAGGCGACAACCTTGTACAAGCCTTCAGCACATCTCCACCATTCAGAAATTTGCAAGCCTTGAAATGACAACGGCAAACAGAACAAGCACACCCGACAACGAGCAGTTAAAACTGGTGAGGGCTCCGGTCATGGAGGATCAACAACATGAGAACAATGACACTCATAAAGCAACCAGAGAGCTGCGGTGACTCTTGCAGTAAATGGCACAATGCTCAAGACTTTAACGGCCAACCTGTTATTGGACCCCTCAGGCTCTGCAAACCATCCACGCCCTTGTTGCCTTCTGAGTCAACGCGTGGAGTTATGGGAGGCACCAGCCAACAGGCTTACATCAATCAATACCTGTACCAAAAGCTGTTGGGATATCCATCTTCTCTGGCATCTTTATGTGGTGATGGAAGAGCTATAATATTCGTGTGTGCGGGAAGTAGTGCTCACCAAGAGAAACTTCAACTCTTGAGTGAACCTCAAATATGATGAGCACTCCTTGAACCGTTTGATCATGAAAAATCAAAGGGACTGACATGCGGGATGTGGCTGATGAGTTTGGAGGTGTAATTCACCACTTCTTGGGCCAACAATGATGAAAAGAAAATTGACCTCGCGGATTTGCTTTCGCATGGAAGAGCTTTGATTTTTTTGTCTGATCTAAAGGCCATCTTACGACAACAGGAGGCTGATAGATCTCGATCAACGGCTCACGCAATTGTTCTCACATCATTGACTGCAGGCGTTCTACATCTTGAGGAGATCAATCCAATGTGGCACGACTATCGGAATCCACCAGATAACTGGAATGACTTCGTGTGTCTGACACTTGCCTGCTTTAGAAAGATGAAGGAGGATTCTGACGCATGGTACAGGTTTCAATGTCTGTGTTAGCAGTCCATCACGACAAAGAAGATCCGGCGCATTCACAAAATCATTACAGTTGGGAACATCAATCAAAAGAACTCTGTTTCCATTACAATAATAGCCTGAAGTGAGATATTCAGCAAGCAATTGCCATGTTTGGCATCTAAGACACCTCTTTACATATGATTGTAGCAGCCGATCACATCAACAACTTCAACTACAATGATCAGATTTCAGGAATCGAACGGCAAGTGACCCAAAAATCACAACCCATAGTGTGGTGGAGGAAACTTCTCGTAAGCATAAACCTCCTCTTTGATGGATATTGATGCTATCGATCAGTATCCATCAAGGCATATCTTGGTCATCTATCATAATTGGGAGAAGCAGGCCAAAAATGGGGAGAATTCGTAGAGAAAGAATAAGGAGTCGGGAAACAGCAAAGGACAGGAGTAGACGGCAAGACTCCCGTCTGGTCAGAAAACTATGCACCAACAAATTGCCCATGTAAGCTGCTCACATCGCCACAGACGAGGGTTCTTGACATCACAAAGTTAAGTGAGGGGTACAAGGATGACCAACCGGTGGTACTGTCATGATTACAACTGAGGGGTTGTCAGAGTTGTAGAATGGTACCGACAATATTCAATGGAGGAGCTTCTCACAATTTTGTAAGCAACAATCTGGTGCAGAAGCAGGGCTTACAGACTGAACCAGGGATTTTTTAAGAAAACATTGTTGATAAATGACTTTGGATTCGTCAACTTGTCAAAACTCTTCCACTATAGATCGGAGATCTGCATGACATAACGGTCTTCAGAACTTGTCCAATGAGTGACCACAAATTCATCCTCAGGCAAGATTTCCTAAACCAACTCAATTTGTAGATAGAGCGGAGCAGTGGATCTGTCCAGGTCAGTAAAAATGGAAAAAAATGAAACGTGCCTATGGTCAAGCAACCTACAATGTAGCGACTGTTATAGGAAGCAGCAAAGCAACGGAGGGAGTTGTATTAGTCACAAAACACCAGTCGGCATCTTTGGACATGTCCAGAAGATATCTGTGTTGTGGAGCTCATGCGTGGCTAGTCCACATGGAAATGAGGGAAGGAGAAGAAATCACAGCAACACAAGCGACTACATCGGCCTCAAGATTTGACAAGTTTGCAGCAGATCTGGAGGAGTTTGCACTGCTATTCAAGGAGTTCAAAGGGGTTCTTCCAGATGAAACCTTGTTCACCAGATAGGTCTAAAGTCGGATATTTGGTTATTGAAGAAGGAGACCTATCTGATGAGCAACCATCAGCTGACAAAACTTAAGAAAAATCTGGACGTGATCCTTGGGCTGGGGCTAAACAGACCCTCCTCATCACCTTATGCAACACCTATAACTTTCATGAAAAATAAAACAAAAAAAAATACAGATCTTTGTGGACTACAAGACATTGAATCACATCACCATCAAGAACTGATACTCTAATCTACAAGCAGAGGAATGATTTGACCAACTTCAAGGGGCACGAATGTTCACCAAAGTTGACAAATGCAACGGCTATCATGAGGTCTGTGTATCTTATGAGGACATCAAGAAGACAACGTTGTTTACCAGATATAGGCATTTTGAGTTCACGTTGATGCCTTTGGGACTCACAAACACCCCACAACTTCATGGCGGTGCTGAAAAAAGCTTTGTGCATGTATCTCAATCACTTCATTGTCGTGTATCTCAATAACATCATTGTGCAATGCCACACCCCTGAGGAGTACTATGGACATATCCAAGGAGTTCCTGAGATTCCATCAAGAATTTCTGCAAAACAGCTATCAAAATACAACCTTGTTCACCATTTGGTTGAGATTTTAGGCTACATCATCCTTCGCAGACGGTCACCATGGACCCAAGAAAGGTGGAGGTAGTCACTTCCTAGACAATACCAACCAACGTCTGGAACCTCTGAGTGTTTTGGGATTGTTGAAGTACTACTGTCAACAGGTAAAGGAATACGCCCGGGTGTCAGTGCCTCTCTCCAATCTCACTCGTAAAGTTACCAAGTGGAGTTGAGGAGACAACAAAAAAGAAGAATTTAACTCTCTGAGAAATTCTCTTACATCTTGTTAGTCCTACAAGTGGCAGATCCAATGGTGGACTAAACCATGGCCACCGATGCATCCTATCAAGCATTCGTAGCTGTTCTTCTCTAAGAAAATGACGGTGGAGAATAGTTGGTCGCGTACATGTTGCCAACACTATGGGGGTTGGAACTCAAATACGCAGTACACGAAAAAGAGATGCTCAATTGTGTACACGTTCAAAACATGGTGATGTTATGTGGAATGTCGACAATGCATTGTCCGTGCTCACATCATGCACCAAAACACCTTAAGAATCAGCCACATTTGACACATTGACAAACTTGATGGATGGAGTATTCTGATTCCTACTTTGACTACGACATCGAGTACGGACATGGAAAAATGAATACAATGGATGTTGTAACTTGGTGACCAGACTTGTTGGCTGAGATCAACGTGCTACTTATCAAGCGAGACCCTCACTTTGCAAGGCTCTTTGTGAAGGGTTACGAGGATTTTGACATGTGTGAAGAAACTAGGTTCTGGTTTGATATCCTTTACTGGCGATGAGGATTCACTCGTCAGGTGGTTGTGCCACCAAATGAGGAGTTGCAAAAAATGCTATTGGAGGAATGCCACGACCTCGGTCTAGGTGGAAGTTTTGACGAGGACAAGATGCTAATGAAGTTGGTAAAGTAATTCTGGTGGGACAAGATATGCCAATGTGGCTGCTTCTTTCAAATCATGTGACTCCTGCCAGCGGCAAAAATCTTGTCGCACGAGGCCACCAGGACTACTCCAAACCCTCACTGTTCCGACAGAGTCATGGATCAACATGAGCATGGAATTTGTGACGGGATTGCCTTCCACTCCCTTGGACTATGACGCCATCCTCGTGGTAGGGGAAACTTTTTAGAAAATGTCGCACTTCATTCAAACAAATGACCACTGTCACCGTGGAGGGAGTAACAGTAATGATCATAAATCAGATCGTGTGGTTAAATGGCGTGCCATGTACCATGGTCAGTGATAGAGCCCCGCTTCACTAGCGGTTAACGGCACAAACTGATGACACATCATGGCAGCCGGATACAACTATCAACAACGTTCCATCCTCAAACTGACGGGTAGACCAAGAAAACCATTTATATGCAAGAAAAAGTCTCTGCATTTTATTCAAACTACACGACACGGACTGGGTGTCAAAATTGCCGACTGCCGAACTCACATACAACTAAGCAACTTTCACCGCAACAAGAAAAAAAAGTTCGAGGTGTTCTATAGAAAATGTCCCGCCATCTGGGTAGGAATTCAAAGCCAGAGAAACACTCACACAATTGACATCCACCAATGTGATTTATTTAGCATCTAGGAGGAAACACAGCATAACATTGCAAAGACAAAAGCAGCTATGAAGCAATCAATGGACCGACATCGCGGAGATGTTGTGTTCAGATCTCGCAATGGAGTTCCTATAAGCTTGGAAAGCATCAAACTTGAGGACATAACTTTGCAAAACTCAGATTCAGCTGGTTGGGACCATAGGATATTAAAAGAATGCAAACCCCTGTCGTCAACCGACTTTGCCTACCTGATAGCGTGTCAATCCACCTTGTCTTCCACACCAGGAAACTCAACCACTATTGAGACCCAAGCAAGAACTTCCTCCATTAAGACGTTGCACTTCTGCCTCCTATTCAAGTCGACGAGGATACAGAGTACGTGATTGAAGACATCCTCAGACATAAGGGTGCACACCGGGTCGGATTCGCGGATCTGAGGATGGATCCGGATCCGCGGTTCCGAATCCATTCCTGGAGCCGGATTTGCGAAATCCGGGTCTGGATTCGCGAATCCTCGTGGATTTGCGAATCCTCTCATGGTTCCATGTGCTCAGCACAACACGTGAAAATACAATACGAAGCGAGCCAGATTGAATCCCTGCCGTAGCAGAAATTTATTTGGCCTTCGCTGTCAGGGCACCGGCAGATGCCTGGCGACTGTTCAAATGCACTGATTCGTGCATTTGAACTGACGAGGAGGTTCAGGCTCGGTTACGAGCCCGATGAGGTTTTATGGTCACAGATTGCTTCGGCAGTCTTATAATGACAAGCCCCTCAAGGCTTGACGCCGAGGCTGGCTTTGAGCCTCAGGGTGCTTGCCGGAAAACCTGTGGCTGCCAGCTCCAGCATTCACGGTGAGCCACTTCCAGCCACTGGCTGGAAGTTGCATGCGCCGCCAAGCCCGTGGGCTAACTCGGCGAGGAGTCAACTCCTTGGTATTTCATGTTACCGTCCACGCCCCTTCCCCCCGCCCCCCACCTCCCCTATCCCCTCCTCCCAACCCCCAAGGACTTGGACCCGGGATTTGCGAATCTTAAACGAATCTTATTCTACAGATTTGGATTCGCGAATCCGGATCTTGGACCCGGATTTGTGAATCCGACCCACAAACCCAGGATTTGGTGTGCACCCTTACTCAGACATCGACGCCGTGGGAAGACGATTGAGTACTTGGTCAAGTGGTATGGCCAGGATGCTGAGCACAAGAGTCGGAAGCCATACGACAATCTCCGAGATGTCGATCATTTGATCAAAGGCTACTAGTTTCGTCATTGGCCTACTTCTACTCATGCACCAGGATGTCGTAGCTAAAAGAGGTGGAATTGTTGTGTCCTAGGCGTACACGAGTCCCTGAACTCCACAACTGGACACTCCTATCCTTACATTTGTAGCCCACGACACGTCAACTGATTGTTTTGCCAATTATCCAAGGGCATTTAAGCCACCTGCTATGACCTCTGGTGTTCCGTTTAGGGAGGTTCTAGAAAATGCAATCACTTTCCAAAAAGGTGGTCTGAAGTATCACGAATTGTTTTAATGCTTTGATACTGTCCGGTCAGCTTCTCGATGGTCCTAGAATTTTGCAGAACTATGCCTTGGTATTTGCGAACCCCTCGACTTCTCTATGCAATTTCTTTAAGCAACCACTAACAACGCCACATCACATGCGTCACTTGACCCAAGCATTGAAAGCCCAGCATATGCCTCATTGTGATTCTCGTCATTGTACTTATGGGCTCGACTTGTTCAATATTTGCTATTGTAGTACACTTATTGTTTCATAGAAGTTATCCATTTGTCAACTTTCTTTAATCATCTACCACCCCACACCTCATGTTACGTCCCTGACATATACAAGTCCCTACACTTTGCGAAGTTTAGGGACTTTACATTCATGGCCCATCACACGACAACTTGTGGATTGTTAACACCATCCAGCCAAGGGAATTTTGGCCAACTGCCCCAAGCTCCGATTTTCCGTTCAAAAAGTTTCTCACAAGTTGGACCACTTTCCAGAATGGTCGAAAGAAGTGTCGTGAACCATATAGATGTTTAGATGTTGTTCGATTGACTTCTCGATGTTGCCAGACTTTCATAAAGAAGCACCATGATATTCTGGAAGTCCCCTGACTTATTAGTGGAGCTTCTCAAATCAGCCACTCATGGCGTGACCTTGCACATGTCGCTCGGGTCGACCGGCGATGATCCGACTTATGCCTCATTCTCATTCTCAGCATTGTATACATGTGCGCGAATCACTCAACACTTGTCATCGAAGCACACTTATTACTTAGTATACATTATCCATTTGTCCCAAACACCCAAATTATCTTTTTTCCCGCACCTCATCCCTGTGAACCACCTATTCTCCACTTGGCATAACACTTAGTATCAGAGCGCAGGGGCGCTGGAGGGGCAACCGACGCATGACACACCTGGTGACAACCTTGCACGAGTCCTCGGTGCATCTCCACTGTTCAGCAGATCGCACACTTTGTGAAAACAACAATGAACGGAACAAGTGAAAACAGCAATGAGAAGAAGTAGTCCCCATCGAGTAATCTGGCAATGGCAGATCAGCAGAACGTAAACAACAATACTATCCACGTACACCAGGCAGTGGCGAAAGCTTTCACAGCAAATGGTGTTGCACTGACAAACCCAACAGCCAATCCGGTGACAGACCCCCTGGCTTGGCAAACCCTTCGCCGCCACCAGAGAGAGTTGGGGTGACGTTTGGAATGGTGGGAAGTACTTGCTGACAAGCACAAATCCACAAAGACTTGGACCAAAAACTGTCAGGACTCAAGAACCTAAATACCCATGTGCTCCAACAGCTCAACGTGACAATAGAGGACCGTTGGTTTTCTCGTTCGCACAAAGCATTACTCACCAAGAGAAGTTTAAAACTGTCAAGTGAACGCCAGATTCGACCGGTATTTATCGATACGCACAATCCCGCAAACTCCAAGGTACCAAATGTCAGGATGTGGCTGATGAGTTTGGAGGTGTACTTCACCGATGCTAAGTTCAGCAACGACAAAGATAAAACTGATTTTGTGGCCTTGCTTTGGTGTGGCACGGCTTTGAGTTGGTGATCCGATCTAAAGGCCATCCAACGGTAGTAGGAGACAGGTGGAGCTGGATCAACGACTCACACAACCACTCTCATATTGTCGAGCGCATGCATATTACCTCTTGAGCAGATAAATCCAACGTGACACGACTCACTTATGCCACTAGAAATGTGGAGCGACTTCGTGTACAGTACCCTCACTCTCTTTGGAAAGCTGAATGAGAAGTCTGACGCACAGTAGTTCTAACCTTTGCGTATCAGTTCAGTGTGGCAAAGTACCCTCGTCGTTTTCGCCAAACAGTGACCTCAAACCAACGAACTGTGTTTCTACCACAAAAAAGGCATCAAGCAAGATATTCGATAAGCTATTGCCATTTTTGGCATCCAAGATGACCTTCGATGAACTATCGCAACAGCTGACTACATCGGTAGCGCTGACTACAACGATTGGGTGCACAAATGTAACAGCTCTTGATCCCAAGGCCACAATCCTTTTCGTGGCAAGGGAAGTTGTAGTCATCGGAAACTTAATCTCTAATGGAGATCAACACCGTAGATTAGCATGATCAATGGCTTTGCTAGACTTGCGAAAAGCCAGGTCATATCTCGCGTGACTGCCGGAAGTGACGACAACAATCCAAAAGGGGGAGAGAAGATTGAAGAAGAAAAAGAAGAGAATATCGTAGAAAAGTATTGAAGAGGCAAGAAACGGAAGAGGACAGGATTATACAGAGATACTCTTTGTCCGGTCAGAAAAATCTGTGCTGACGGATAGCCCATCTGAGCGGCTCACATCGCCGCCGACCAGGGCTCCTCACATTGCAAATTTTGACAAGGGGTACAAGAATGACCAAATGGGAATACTGCTACGAGTACAACCAAGGTCTCGTAAGAGTCGTAAAATGGTACCAGCACTACTAGACGGATGAGCTTCTCACACTCTTGTCAGCAATGACATGGTTTTGAAGCTGGGTTCGCAGATTGAGCTGGGAGTGTTTGAGGGAAAAACCGTCAACGGACTACAGCAAATCTGTCGACTTCGCAAACCACTTGTGCTGCAAAATAGAGATCTCCACAACGTAACAGTCTCGAAGACTTGCCCAATGAGCGACCACAAAATCATTCTCCGGCGAGATTTCCTATACGAGCACAATCCACGGGCCGACTGTAGCAGCGGAGCAGTACACGTCAGCATTAATGGTAGAACGTGACACCTGCCTCTGGTCTAGCGACCAATGACTCAGCGACGGTTATGGGAAGCAATAGAGGTGGAAGCAGCAAAGGAAGTTGCCACAACAACAAAGTGCCAAACAATATACTTGGATGTGGCCAATCGATACCTGAAACGTGAAGTCCAAGCATGGCTAGTCCACGTGGATGCAAGGGAGGTGAAAGAAACTGTTGTAGGCAAAGCGACATCCACGACCTCAATGCTTGAGAAGTTTTCAGTAGTACCGAATGAGTTTACAAAACTCATCAAGGAGTTTGAATGGGTTTTTCCTGACAAACTATCCCAAGAAATACCACCACAATATTACGTAGACCATCAAATCAACTTGAAGCCGGACAACAGACTAACAGTGAAGAGGACCTATCGGATGGGCGATCACGAGCTGACCTTGCTTAAGAAAACAGCCAGACGAGATGCTTGGTCAGGGGTTCATCACACCCTCCACGTCACCCCCACGTAGCACCGGTGATTTGATGAAGAATAAAACAGGAAAAATGTGGATGTGCCTGGATTATTGGGCGTTGAAGGACATCACCATCAAGAACTGCTAACCCCTCCCGTGAGGAGATTTTGTTTTTTGACCAACTCCATGGGATCCAAGTTTTAAGCAAAATCAATCTATGCAGCTGCTATCATCCGATCCACGCATCTAATAAGGACGTCAAGAATACGACATTCTGCACCAGATATGGACACTTCAAGTTAACAATGATGTCGTTTTGACTCACAAATTCCCCCACACGATTAATGGCAACGATGAACATCTTTCGCCCGATTACTACCTTGATGACTTTGTTGTTGGGTATTTTAACAAAAGCCTTGTGTACAACCGCACCTTGCAGGAGCATGATGGACATCTCCAAGAATTTCTCAACATTTTTCAGAGAGAGAAGGTTCTTGGAAGGCTCTTGAAATGTGACTTCGGTCAATGTTAGATCAAGTTTTTGGACCACATCACCGGTAGCGGGCGGATCACCAAAGACCCAAAAAAGATGGAAGCAGTCGATGATTGACGGACATCCACAAATGTTTGGGACGCCCAGGTGTTTTTTTGCTTATGGGACTACTACCATTGATTCATAATGGACTACGCACGGGTGTTAGCGCCTTTCTCTGATCTCACCCGGAAAACCACAAAGTGGAATTAGGTGAAAGTGAGCAAGAAGTATTTAACTCTTTGAGAAACGATCTGACCTCCGCGCCACCTTTCCAGTTAACAGATCCAATGGTGCACTACATCATGACTATTGATGCATCCAATCGATCCATCAGAGCCGTTCTCCTCCAAGATAATGGCGGCACAGAACAGCCGGTTCCGTGTATGTCACAAAAGTTATGGGGGCCGGAACTCAACTTCACAGAGCAGAAAACAAGAGATGCTCGCAGTCGTGCACGTGTTCAAGACATGGCGGTGCTACTTTGAATACCGACGATGCATCGTTTGTACCGACCATCATGCCCTCATACATCTCAAGACCCAACCAAATCTAAGCAGTTGACAAACTCGACGGACGGAGGTCCTCGAGTCAAACTTCGACTACGACATTAGGTACCGGCCTAGAAAAACAAATCCGGCGGATGACCATAGTCAATGACCAGATTTGATGGCCGAGGTGAGCACGTTGCTTGTCACACAGGACCGGTACCTTGCGAGACTATTTGCACGGGGTTACAAGGAGTCCGGCGGGTACAACAAGACCAAGTTTTGGTTTGACGACCCATACTAGCAACAAAAATGTGCTCGCTAGGTCGGCATTCCTCCAAAAAAGGAACTATGAAAAATGATATTGAAGGAATGCCATGAAACCAGTCCAAGTGGACACTTGGAAGAGGAAAAATACTCAAGAATATGGCAAGATACTACTGGTGGGACAAGCTGTAGACCGATGTCACGGCCTTCTACACATTGTGCGACACATGTCAGAGACAATAATCTCACCGCATGCGGCCACCTGGTCTAATCCAACCCCTACCCGTTTGGATGGAACCATGGGCCAACAACTGCGTGGATTTTGTGACAGGTCTGCCCGCCAAACCAGAGGGGTATGACGCCATCCTCGTCGTGGTAGACAGATTTTTCAAAATTTGCATTTCATTCCGACAACCACCACCGTTACTGCAAAAGGAAAAG
This sequence comes from Penium margaritaceum, assembly GCA_023375785.1. Lineage (NCBI taxonomy): Eukaryota > Viridiplantae > Streptophyta > Zygnematophyceae > Desmidiales > Peniaceae > Penium > Penium margaritaceum. The sequence goes on from SZWC01009087.1 coordinate 80,430, forward strand.
TACGAATGTTTCTGGATCAGATCGTGCAGCTACATGGAGTGCATGTAACATCATTAGCAATAGAGATGGCCGCTTCTCTTGCCATTTTTGGCACAAAATGATGCCGCGTTTGGGTCCAGCTATCAATGGTGTTCCACCCTCAGACTGATGGGAAAACCGAGCAAACCAATCAGACGCTAGAAAAAATCCTCCAAATGTAATGCGAGCCACACGACACCGATTGGACAGCAAAGTTGTTGACTATAGAACTTGCATGTAACTCTGCCACTTCCACCGCAACTGGTAAAGTACCTTTGAAGATGGTGTGCGGCCCACCACACCGGCTGGATTGCATAGCTAGAGTAACGTTCCAGCGGTCGACATTCAACGGCGGGACATCACCAACATCTGGGAGGGAACACGGCTATCCCTTGCAAAGATACTAGTAGCTATGAAGCGGGCGGCCCTCCGACATCGTAACAATGACGTATTCAGTGCTAGAGATCACGTAGTCCTCAGCTCTATGAACATCAAACTCCAGGGACAAGACTCGGTGAAGCTCAAACCCCGTTGGTTGGGATCATTCAATACTGAGCGAATGTAAACCCAGTCATCGCTCAACTTTTGCTACCCGACAGCATGGAAATTCATCTTGTCTTCCACATCAACAAGCTCAAGCACTACTGGGACCCCAAGAGGGAAGTCCCCGGCACAGACGTCGCAACTCCACCCCCTCTACAAGTAGACAGGGATACAGAGTACGTGATTGAAGATATCCTCCGACATCGACGCCGAGAAAAAATGACCGAGTATTTGGTCAAGTGGTATAGCTACAATGTCGCGCACAACAGTTGGGTGTCCTACGACAACCACCGCGACGTTGATCATCTGATCGATGGCTGCTTTTGCCACCACCGGGCCACATCTGCTAGCGCACCGGGACATTGCGGCCAAAAGGGGGAAAAGTGTTGTGTCCATGGCGTACATGAGTTCCTAAAACCTGCGCATGGGCATTCTTGTCATTGCATTCATGGCACACCGCCTAGCTCCCCGGATTTTTTTCGCCGTTCCGCCGAGGGAATTTTGGCCAACAGTCCCAACCTCTAGTGTCCCATTTCAGAATTTTCTAACAACTTTGACCACCTTCCAGAAATTTTGACAGAATTTTCATGAACCATATCGATGTTTCAATGTTTTTTGGTTGAGTTCTCAACAAAGCTCGACTTGAGGAAGTGTTGCAAAATTCTCAAAGCCCCCCAACTTCTCGGCGGAGCTTCTCAAATCCACCACTGATGACGGAGCCTCCCACGTGTTACTCGGCTTGAATACCAATGACCCTTATAATGCCCCATTCTTGTTCTCGGCATTGTGTATATGTACTCGACTCACTTGACACTTGTCATCAAAGCACACTTACTAGTTGCAAAAAACAGTCCATTTTCCCCAAACACCCGAATCATCTTCTATCCCACACCTCATCTCTGTGAACCACCTATGTTCCGCTCGACGGAACACCTCATCCTTGTGAAGCACCCACGTTCTACTTGGCATAAAAATCATGGTAGTCTAGGAACCACAAAGGTTTAAGCCTTTCATATCCTCATTGTAACGTAGAGCGGAACGTAGGTAATTCAAAGGGATGAGGTACGGGACAAAAGACGTCTCAAGAGTGTGGGACAGTTGGAAATTTTAAACTAATCACCATCAAACTCCTTGATGAGCTACGCAAACTCCTTTGGTACAGCTGCAAGCACTTTAGGTGTCGAGGTCATTGAGGGCGCCTTGGCGGCTACTATTTTGTCCACTTCCCCTGCTTCCACGTGGACTAGCCACGCTTGGGCTCCGCGCTTCAGATACTTCTTAGCCACGTCTAGAGATACTGTATGAAATTTTTTGGCTATCGCAACTCCCCCTGCTGCTTCCCGAAATTGCTGCTGTGTTGTGGGCTGCTTGAACAGAGGCAGGTGTCACTTTCTGCCATTAATGTTGACGTGAACTGCTCTGCTGCTCTAGTTGACCTTCGGATTGTGCTTGATGATGATTTTGTGGCTGCTCATTGGGCAAGTCGTCAAGATCGTTATGTTGTGTAGATCTCTATTTTTCAGTCGGAGTGGTTGACAAAGCCGAAGAATCTGCAAAAGCTCTTGGTTCAGTCTGCAAATCCGACTTCCGAACCATGTCGTTACTGACAAAACTGTGAAACGCTCATCCATCGAGCCGTGCCAGTACCGTTCCGCGAATTCTCTTTCAACCACTCGGTTGCACTCGTAGCAACATCACTGGTTGGTCATCCTCTTACTCATGATCAAACTTTCCAATCTCAGGAACCCTCGTCTCCAGTGATGTGAGCTGCTCAGATGGGCGATCGGTCGGCGCATATTTTTCCGACTGGACAGTAGCCTCACTGTCAACTCCTTCCCTGCCGTTTACCGACTCTTTAGTCTTTCCTCACCGACTTCGCTGTCGTTTATTTTGGCTTGATGTTTTCGCCTTTGGCAATCGCACGAAGTATGTCCTGGTTTTCCGCAAGTCCAGTAGAGCCACTGATCGCGCTCATCGACATCGTCAAATTCCATCGGAGACTAGGTTTCAACCGATCGTGACTTCCCTCCACCACGAGGAAGATTATGTCCTTGGGGTCACGAGCCATTGGATTCATGTACTCGACTCGATTCAGACTCATTGTAGTCGGCGCTATTGATGCAGTCGGCTGCTACGATCATTTGCGTAAGTTTGTCTTGGATGTCAAAAATGGTGATTGCTCGCGGAAACTCTTGCTTGAGGCCGCCGTTGTAGTAGAAACACATTTTGTCATGGGCGAGGTCGCTGCCGGTGATGATTTTCCAGAAACTCCAAGTGTACTTTGCCACACTCGACTATTGACGTAGACGTTGGAGTCAATACCTTGCATCCGTTTTCTCATTCAGCTTTTCAAAGTGAGCAAGGGTAGCGTGCGCGGAGTTGCTTAATGTTTCCAGTGGCGTGAAAGAGTCATGCCACGTTGGATTAATCTACTCAAGAGGTAGTAAGCTTACGGTCAATGATGTGAGAAAGATCGTGTGAGCCGTCGATGTAACTCCAGAGATCTCCTGTTGTCGTTTGATGGCCTTTAGATCGGACCACCAACTCAAATCCGTGCCACGCAAAAGTGAGGCCGCGAGGTCAATTCTCTTTTTGTCGTTCTTGTCCCCAGCAACAATGAAGTACATTTCCAAACTTGTGAGCCACATCCCGATCGTCGGTCCCTGGAGCATCCGGGATCAAATTGCTCAGAGAGTGCCAGTCAAATCTGGAGTTCACTTGAGAGTTGCAGTTTTCTCTCTGTGAGTACTGCTTCGTGCGCATGAGAAAATCAAAGCTCCCCCATCGCCACGTTGAGTTGTTGGAGCAGATGGTTGTTGAGGCTCTTGACTCCCAATAATTTCTAGTACACAACTTTGTTGATTGGCACTTGTCGGTCGGTGCCTCGAATTGTGCTGGGTGTGGACCAAACGGGTTGCTACGGTGTGGAAGGGTTTGCCTAGCCCGAGGGGTCCGTCACTGGATTGGCCGTCGTGTTCATTGGTGCTGCACCATTCACCAAGAAAGTTGATAACACCGCCTGGCGCACCTAGAGAGGGTCGTTGTTTGTGCAATGTTGACACACCTTTGCCGGAGTACATGCCAAGGACTGTTGTTCATCGCCGGGTGCGTTTCTACATTCGCCATTGTCATTGCAAGGTTTGCAATCTTCTGAACAGTGGAGATGTACTCAGGACTCGTGCAAGGTTGTCGCCAGGTATCACAGGACTTTTAGAGATCCTGAGACTTCATTATCACTTACAATACTGTTGGTGTGATGCATATGTTTTGTTCCAGAATCTAGGTTTGTCATTGTGTAGCTGCTGGAGTTTCTTTTATGATCAAGACCCGAGAACCCGGAGACATGTTCCGGGGTCACGTGGAGATCTGAGGTAGCTCTGGTCGAGACCCGCACACCTGGCGAGTTGTTCCGGTGCGACGTGTGGACAAAAAGCCTTGAACCAGCGTATACATGTTGGGAGCTCGTGATGTGTTTCCCGGGGCTTAGTTGTGCACCTTGCTGGTCGGCTGAGACCCAGGCACCCGGAGACATGTTCCGGGGTCATAAGGAGACCGGCCTTGCATGTTATGGACATGTTGGGCTCATGGTACTGGTCTTTTTGCTTCAAACGACACGTCGTTTTGACGCCTGTGCAGGAAGTTATGACCAGGCGAGTGTTTTAGCCTTGGCTGGGCTGTTCTAGCAGTTTGCGTAGTTTTGCACAAGATGCGTCTAATGCACAGCAAAACGCGCCCCTGGCTGCACTGGTTACACACCAGGCTTGAAAGCTATTTAGGTGGCCGTGGCTTACTGTTGTATCTCTCTCTGTGTGTGTTTATTTCATGGAAGCACATTTGACACTGTTTGTGTGGCCTAGTTAAACCCTTGCCGTTTCGCGTCCGACTTGTGTTGATACCACGAGCTAACTAAGCGGTGACGCCTAGTCAATGGCAAGCGTGCTAGGAAGCTTCCTAGCAATTACATTTTGGTATCAGAGCAAACACGCCACAGCACGTTATGCTCTACAGGAGAGACTTAGCAGCAGTAGAAGTTAGTGGTAGAAGCGGCAGCCACCCATAGCAGCAGCAGCAGATCCTGAAATGACCCACCATGACTACGTTGCAACCGAGCGATGGAGGCAGCGGAGACAGCGGCGGCAGCTGCAAGCAGCAATAGTCATAGCAAAAGTAGCGTCGTGAAGCATGTGTAGTACCAGCGGCTACGGGCACCAATTGCAGTAGCAGCAATAGTAGCAGTACCAACAGGAACAATGTCAACGACGAGCAACTACAATAGCAGATGTGGATGCCACCAGCCATAGCAGTAGCCGCAGCAACAGTGGCGGTGGCTAGCAGCTGCAACAGCACTGGCAGAGGGCAGCAATCTGAGCAGTAGCAGCGGCGGCGTCAAGGCGTTGTAGCAGTTGCAGCGGCAGCGTTGAGGCGCTGTAGTAGTAGCGACGGAGGCTAGCAGCCATAACAATAGCTACAATAGTATCGGCGGCAGCTAACAGCTGCAGCAGTAGTAGCGTAAGGTTGCAGCCACAACAGCAATCGGAGTAGCAACGGCGGCTGCAAGCAACTTCAGCAGTAGTAGCGGGGTGTAGCAAGCGTAGTCGTAGTACAAGCAGTAGCAGCGGCGATTGGCTGCCATAGCAATGCCAGCGGGCAGTAGCCACAGCAGCACATAGCAGCACCATGCAACAACAGTGCTCAGCACTGCCTTGTAGTAGCCACTACAGCACCGCACGGCAGCAAGGACGACGATGGCGAGCAGCTCTAGCATGCCGCTATAGCTGCAAATGTGTGCAATAGCAGCAGCAATGCACACAACAGAGGCAGTCGCAACGGTAGGAGCCACTCACCTACAACGAGAAGCTGCGAGAAATCTTTGCGCTGCAAGCAAGCTTGCCGTCGGACGAGTTTGCGGTGGGATCTCGCCATCAGGCAAGCTCGCCAATCGACAAGCGCGACAATCAACGAGCTTGTCCGATCGACGAGCTTGCCGCAAGGGTCAAGCCAGCCAGCAAAAAAAAGGGGACAGGGGGGTCCTCGAGTGGGGCACTTGAGGAAACCCTAGGAAGAGGTTCCCGACAGGCACCGAGTGTTTGGTGAACCAACCAAAGAAATGGACAAAAAAAGGAGAGGGGGGAGCATAATAGCAGCAGTGACATTTGCAGCTGCAAAAAAGGTGGCTTGAGGCCAGAGGCGCTGGCAATCGACGGCAATCACATAAGCAACAACCGCGAAAAACAGGTGGCCCTGGGCCACGGTCGTCAGTTGGTGACGGCCTCCGGTGCAGAAGCAATAGCTATATCCGCAGTGGCACCACCACAAGCATTACTATCCAAAGGAGGTGTGGCGGGGACCACCACCATCGACATTCATGGTGGCCATAACCAGCAATGACAATGGCAGCAGTACCGAAGGCAAAAAAAGGTCGCACGTTGTGTTAGCCATGCAATAACGGTGTAGATGTTGCGTAGCAATAGCACAACAACGGACCACCAGTGTGGTGGCCGTACTCGTGACAAAGTCGCAACATGTCAAAGAGACTATGCTTTGATCGCCCACCTCCCTTGTGGCCTTGTGCCTGTAGGAGCAAGTGCATTTTGCACTCACCCATGCCAAGCTCCAGAGAAGAGCACACTAGCATGGCTGGGAGCGTAGCCGGCGCCATGGTTGGTGTTGGCACTGCATACGTGGCAGGCACCTTGTCCACAATGGGGGTTGTAGCCGTGGCACACACCTCAAGCATCTAACGGCTTTGTGTGCTGCTACTGTGGCGATCCACACCATGGCTGACGCTAGTATCCCCAGCAGCCTACCGGGTGGTGACCGCTTTGGATACGGTCCTGTCCTTCTTCTTCACCAACCGACTCAGAGACGTCAGTCGATGATGTGGCATCCCTTAGTGGAGCTATGGAGGTGTTGTACGCCAAGCTCCAAGGTCTAAAGCGCATGGTGTAACAGCTCACAGACCATTTGGTCTCTGAGCAAGCTATTGCCACCATGCCGCTACAGACGCCCCATCTTCCTCCTCGCCATCCTCACCTCCGTCAGTGTCGTTATCTGACGGTGCCACACCTCCCAACCTTAGTTCCATATATGACGCCCTCCACTTTGTCCTCGTGTCAGTTGGAGTCATCTCGAACTCTGAGCCCTCCGCTTCTGTGGTAGTTCCTTCAGCTCGCGCTCGTCACACTCACACTTGGCACGCGAGGCAGCAGACGGCATGTTAGGCTAGACGTGCCCAAGAGGCAGTGATAGCAGTAAGAGTGGCTGAAGTTACCGTGGATCTGACTCTCTCGTCCCCGATTTCAGGGTTCATATGGTACCCCTTCATAGCTTCTCCCTCTGTGTCGATGGAGGGGAGGATGGAGTGTCTGATGACGACCACCGGAGAGTGCAGGAGGGATGCTATGGATAGTGCTGTACAATGGGACACTCTTAGTGAGGAGTCATCTGAGGATTGGTCCGACGCAGACTCGGAGGCAGACGAGTGGTCCAACGTGGAGTTAGAGGCAAACGTAGTGATGAATTTGGGGATGGAGGCTCTAGCTAACGGTGTAGTGACAGCGACCAATGTAGCAGGTGTGGTTGTAGCAGTAGAAAAGGCAATAGCAGCAGTGGCGGTGACAACAGACGCCCTTAGAGAAGACGTCGGGGTAGTGAGTGTTGAAAAAATGCCCCTCCGCATGCCCAAGTGCGGCGCCGGGAGGCGCCGACGAGCCGCCAGAAAGTGGAAGCTTCGCGCCGGCGGATCTGGCAATGCGAGGATTGTTTGGATCATTGCCCCATAAACTTCACAAGTCGCTGAATCTGGTGGAAGTTATTTTGCCGGAATCGGGCAAGCATCGAGGGAGATATGGTCTTCCAAAGTTGGGGTGTGCGCAGTGGCTCTGGGAGCCGGCTACGATTCGAAATCCGGTGGATAATCAACCGGATTGAGCAATAAAATTACCATCTGGAGAAATTGCTCCGGAAGGCCTGCCAAGGCGTCCGGTGGATCATCCACCGGATCCTGTAGTGCAGGTTGTTACGGAGGGACTTAGCCAGAATCATGGCTCGGCGTCCGAAACTCATTAGTGCGTTTTGTTACTCTGGGACTTGATCAAAATTCTACCTGCAGGTCCGCGGACAGGTTTTGAACCTCGTCACACCCCATCACCAAACTCGACCCAAAAGTGGGGAGGGTGCATGGAAACAGTGCAGGAGACCCCCACACCATGTGCAACGGGATCTGCGCCTTGGGAAAGGCGCTTCGCACGTGAAGGAAGGCGCCACGGCGAGTGGCGGCGTCAGGCTTCTGTGGTGGGTGAGACCTGCACTTTGGCAAGCGTAACTAGGGCTATGCTTGGCCAAATTGCGCGTGGTTTGGTGGATTGCAAAGCTAATGACTAGCCCTATAAATTTTTTGATCATGTCTATGCTCAAAAACTAATGCAAAATCGCGTTATTCCCTTCGCAAAAGTGACTGTCTCTAAATTCCTGCTCACCGAGCGTGAGGCGACCAGAAAGCTTACGCTCAGTCTCAGATTCGGCCAAAAACAGAAGAAGTGAACCATTAGAGACGATCAGACAAACGTCGGGACCGCACCATGCAGATTCCATCCTGACAGTGAGCGTGATGGCAAGCACGGACATTGTGACAGTAGCAATAGTACCAGTTGTTGCTGTAGACCGGACAACAACAGTGGATGTTGTTGTTGGTGCAAACACCACGATGCTCGTCGCCCTTGTAGCTACCGGTACATCCTCTGTAGGGGTAGACGCTCCCTCAGCCACAGCATCGGTCATTGCAGGTACACATGTGAGGGGGGCACCCGGAGAGGAAGGAGATGTTGAGGTTGCCAGCACCTCCACTACGGCCGGCGCCACTGCCACAGCAATATGTGGAGGTGCAGTCGCCGTGGAGGATGCAGCTCAAGCAATAGCTGATGTAGGACCGGCACCTTCAGGACCTCATGCATGAGATACGAGCACTGAGCACACGTTGGAGCACTACAGATGTCGCGGATCGTTGGGTAGCGATAGTAGACGTCGAGGATCTGCACACGCACTTGGAGGCTGCTGTGTGGACGTTGCACGGTGTAATGTGGAGGCACTCGGACTTGCACCGATAGTTGGAGGACGAGATATCAGTGGATGCCTCATCAACGATGACTCATGCGAGAGCAGCCATCACCGTGGTCGAAACTACAGACAGCCGAGTGGCAATTGTGTCTACGGCATCTGATGAGCCTGTAATAGGCACCCCTACAGGTGCGCCTACCGTGGAGGATGCAGAGGGAGCTGCGGACCTCCGGCTCATGGCTGCCCTGACCGGCATTGCTGACACCATGGCGGTTCCAGCCGACAACACAGCTACACACGTACAAGCTACAGCTCTCATGTTCGAGTGCCTACACTACGTAGTCGATGATCAGGATGCAGTCGTGGCTGAAGCGAAGGCGCACGTGCAGGGTCTCATGGCCGAGCTCCGGGAGGCCATCAACTATTGTTACACTATGGATGTTTGAGCACGACGGACTACCGAGGAGTGCGTGGAGGATGTGTACACGCATCTTGAGGCAGCTAAGTGGTCTCTACAAGATGCATGTCGGGGATGGGCGGACGTTCAGCAGAAGGTGGATGATTAGTCATGTACCACGGGTTGGGAGGAGCCCCAAGACGTTGTATAAGCTCTCAATGATGAAGATGATACGGTAGAGGCAGATTCACCAAAGAGTGCCGACGTCCGGCTAGCAGTCAACGGCCGAGTGATGGATGTGTCAGCAGCAGATGCGGAAATGTTGTCTGGTGTCAATGCCCTGCCAGCAGCTGGCAGCCAGGCGACATATGATTTGACGGCTGACCTATGTGATGAGGTGGCAAGGCTACAAGAGGCCGTGGCTTGTGCCAACGCGCACACGATCTAGGTACACCATCAGGTTTGTTCTGCGACAGACCACCTGCATGTCGCAACTGTAGCGAACCGGTCAACAATGATAGCAGAGCTCAACAAGCTATAAACACATCTCGACGCTACAAAGTTGGCATGGCAATGTGCATCTGAGTAGATGGCAGACATATAGCAGGTGATGCAGTTGGAAGAGGCTCTCAGCGCTCCACCAGTCGCAGTAGTAGGTGATGAAAGCAATGACGACTATGACAATGACGAGGTTGACAGTGTCAACAATGCTTTAGGATGAGGCTACATGTGTGCACGTCCCACCAGCATCGTTGTCACCCTTGCTATTGCTATGTAGGTCTACATGGCCATGGGGGAGTCGTGCTCCCTCCTCAAGGGGGATGTTGTGCTCAGCTATCAGCTTTACTCCTGCTGTCGGACTCTACCACGTAGGGGGAGTCTCGGTGTGTGCGCTTTCGCTCGACAAATCCCTGTGCACAGAGCATTGACACACTACTACTCCATGGTTGATATGGGTCGAGCTGGTGATGGTCGAGACCCACACACCCAGTGGCTTCTGCCGGTGCGACGAGGAGACCTAGCACCTTGAGGCCACCATGTGCTTGGTATGGAGGAATGTGTGTATCATGCTACAGGTTTCTCATTGTGGGGCTCTGTGGCCCAGGGGGAGTGTTGTTGTATGGGCTTTGAGCCAACATCGCTCCACACAGCAATTGTGGTGTCACAGGATTTTTAGAGATCCCAAGACTACATTATCACTTATGATATTGTTGGTGTGATGCATTTGCTTCAGTCCAGCATCTAGGTTTGTGAGTGTGTAGCTGCTAGAGGTTTTTTGTCAGTCAAGGCCCAGGCACCCGGAGACATGTTACGGGGTCACGAGGAGACCTAACATGGCTCTGGTTGGGACCCGCGGACCTGGTGGGCCGTATCAGTGCGACATGAAGACCAAGAGCCTTGAAGCAGTGTATGCATGTCGGGAGCTCATGACGTGTTGCCTGGCGCTTAGTTCTGTATCTTGCTTTTCGGTTGAGACCCGGGCACTCGGAGACATGTTCCGGGGTCATGAGGAGACCTGCCTTGCATGTCATGAACATGTTGGGCTCATTGTACTGGTTGTTTAAATTCAAACGATGTGTTGTTCTGACGCTTGTGTAAGAATTTATGACCGGGCAAGTGTCTTAGCCTTGACTGGGCCATTCTAGCACTTTATACAGTTTTCTGTGAGCTACGCCTAGGGCACAGCCAAATGCGCCGCTGGCTGCGCTGGTTACGAACCAGGCTTGAAAGCTATTTAGGTGGTCATGGCTTCTTGTTGTATCTCTCTCTGCATGTGTTTTATTTATGGAAGGACATTTGACACTGTTTGTGTCATCTTGACAAACCCTTGTTGTTTTGCGTCCGACTTGTGTTGACACTACGAGCTAACTGAGCGTTGATGCCTAGTCAATGGCAAGCATGCTTGGAAGCTTTCTAGCAACTACATTAGTGTTATGCCGAGCGGAATACACGTGGTACAAATGCATGAGGTGCGGGAAAAAAGACGATTCAGGAGTTTGGGACAGTTGGATGATGCATGTTAAGAAGTAAATGTACTTTGATGACTAGTGTCGAGTGCATCGAGCACATAAACACAATGTGGAGAATTAGGAGGCATAAGTCATGTATTTAGCTTTCAACCTGCTGGTTTGTGTGGCTTCCACATGTCACGATCGTCGCCAATGGATTACCCATATACCCCACGTTGTTGGTATAGGGTGGATGAGAGCGTGACGACACGACAGGCCACCGGAGTATGCCGAGACTTCTCCAGCACCTACGACAGCACTAGCGAGATGCGGTCAATGCATTCCGGCAGCCTTGTTGGCTTGTCTGGAGCTAGGAGAGTTTTTCTGGTGGGTTCAGACCCGCGTAACTGGTGGATTGTACCGGTGCGACGAGGAGACCCGATGGCTATAGTAGTGTTTCCGATGTTCGGAAAGTCATTTGTGCTACCTAGACGCTGATTTCCAGTGTTTTTTAGCACTGCTCATATATTCTCAGTGGTCGAGACCTGGGCACTAGGAGAGTTATTCCAGTGCCAAGAGGAGACCACCTTTGTTGTTCTCGTATTGTATGCAATGTGTTCTCCCCGCTTACTTGTTTGGGTTCAGCGAGGATGACGAGGCCTGATGCGGCTAGCTACCAACGTCCCTACATAAGCCCGCTAGGGACTCATTTGTGTTTTCTCCTTCTTCTTTTATGTTATGCATTCCAGACTTCACCAAATTCTTGTGATTTTGCATTGCACTCACACACATGCCCATGTTTGTGTTTGCATAGGCCTTCATGCCCTAATCAAGTTCTAATTTGGTATCAGAGCGTAGGCGGGCATGTGAGCAGCAGAAGCGGCAGAAGCAGCAGCAATGGGCGGAACACAGTTAGAACGCACCACATGACGCCATGCCGGCAACAGCCTGAGGGAGCGTGAAGTGACTGTACGTGAACGCCACAAGGGCAGTGAGCAGCGTGCAGCAGCATTAGCGGCTTCGACAAGAGCAGTAGTATCAGCAGCAGACACAGTGGCGGCAGCTGTAGTGCCGCATAGTAGGAGCAGTGACAGCAGAACAACCGCTCACAACAATAGCAACAGCGGCGGCACTAGCAGTAGTAGTGGCCGGCGGTACCATTCGTAGCAACTGCGCCTTGGCAGTGACGGCAGTCGTTATGCCGCGCAGCAACAACAGCAATGGTAAGAGCAGCAACGGTGACAGCAGCAATAACGCATAGTAGTAGTAACAACACCCGCTGCAATAGCGGTAGCAACAATAGCAGCGTGCAGCAGCGGCAGCAGCAGCAGCGATGGCAGTAGTAGCAGCTGCAGTAGTAGTAGCGACGGCAGCAGCAGTAGTAGTGCACAACAATAGCAGTAGTAGCGGCAAGAGCAATGCCTGCGGCTACAGGAGCAGTTGTGGTAGTACCAAGTAATAGTAGTAGCGGGTGGCAGTAATTGTAGCAGCAAGCAGCAGCAGCGGTAGGAGAAAGAAGTAGTAGCAGCTGTTGCATAGAGTAGTAGCAGTAGTAGCAGCAACGGTAGCAACAGCAATAGCAGCAGCCATAGCAGCTGCAACTGTCGCCGCAGCTGCTACTGCCAAAGGGCTTCACAGCCCTCCTCTGAGGGTACCCCTCAGAGGGGCCCTCTTGAGCTCCCATGGAGGGACACCCTCGGAGGGGGCCTTGTCGAGTCCCCCTCTCGTGAGCCCCCTTGGACCCATCGGCCCCGTCAGCCGCCCAAGGGAGGGGCCGACGGCGAGAGAGAGAGGGGTCGATCCCCCCCCTCCGGTCGCTCCTCCCACCCACCCCGCTTGCTCGCACTGGCGAGCGAGCGAGCGTGCACATGAGGGAGGGCCAGCCAGACACCCCCCCTCCCCCTCCGCCCTCTTTTTTTCTCAATGGCCCCAAATTAGGGGAAATTGAGAATAGGAGGGACGAGAAGAAAAAAACAAGAAGTTCAAGCCAAAAAAGTCGGAGGGCTAAGGGCAAGCAGAATTGTAAGGAAGTTGAAAATGAAAAGGGGGATGAGGGCAAGAGAAAAAAAGGAGGGGGTGAGGATGAGAAGAGATAGAGAGAGAGAGAGAGAGAGAGAGAGAGAGAGAGAGAGAGAGAGAGAGAGAGAGAGAGAGAGAGAGAGAGAGAGAAGAAAATCTATAAACACCTGCCAATGACTACCTATCTAGTAGTCGTCGCAGCTTCACTCATAGTGGTAGCAGCCACAGTAGCAACAGTAGCTTCCGTAGCAGTAGCGGCGATGGCAATAGAATGGCAACGTCTNAGAGAGAGAGAGAGAGAGAGAGAGAGAGAGAGGGAGAGAGAGAGAGAGAGAGAGAGAGAGAGAGAAGAAAATCTATAAACACCTGCCAATGACTACCTATCTAGTAGTCGTCGCAGCTTCACTCATAGTGGTAGCAGCCACAGTAGCAACAGTAGCTTCCGTAGCAGTAGCGGCGATGGCAATAGAATGGCAACGTCTGCATAGCGTAGAGCAGTTGCAGCGCCTGCAATCTTCCCTTCCCAGCCGAAAGCGGATTGTCATCGGTGGCGCCTTCCTTTTCGAGACGCATCATAGACCGGCGTCTGTCTGGGGTTCGTGGATTGGTCCCTGCACTTCAATCCGAAGGATCGACGACGTATTTGGGTCTGTCCATCTCCGAGGGCTTGGTCGTCTACCGCTAGGAGTAGCAGCGGCACCTGCAGCCGCCACACCTTATGTTCTAGGAGCAGTTTTTGCTCCATTAGTGGCAGCAACACTTGTAGCCGCAGCTGGTCAGACTCCCTTCTTGGGGTGTGCCGTGGTAGTGCAACTCATCCCATTTGGTCATGTTTGTTGATCTCAACACCGTGAGATGTGGGAGTAACCAGTGTCTACTGGTCTCATCCTCTCTTGTGGCCTGGTGTTTACTGCCGGGAGTAGGTGCCCTCAGCACCTATCCATCCTCTGGTGCACGAGATGAGTGCGCAGACATCTGGGCAGGCATCTTGCGTGTTTGCCTGCTACTATTATGGTGATGGATGTCATGGTTGGCGTCGATGCTGGACGTGCCCTTGCGAATGTCATCCACCTTGGCTTCAGCCTCATCCGAGCATGCGTCCTCCACAGCATACGGATCTGTCAGCGTTGATAGATCCCTTAGCTGGACCATTGGTATCCTTATTCGCTGAGATCCACGGCCAAAGGCGGATGGTGTAACGGCTTTTTGACCTCGTCGTCACCGAGCGTGCTTCTGCTGCTAGTTTTTTGACAACCTCCTTGATCTCATCTCCTTCATCCTCTCCTTAATTCTAATTCGATGGTCTCTCTTCAGCCACACCTGCCGCCTCAGGCTGCCACCATCCTTCTAACCCTACCCTCTTCTGCCACCACGACGCCTCCTTGAGATGACATGTCTTCATGTGGTCGGTCCAGTCGTGTGTCCACGCAGTGTCGGCGTCAGCTCTCTGCACGTCGTGCTCGCGCCAGTCTTGATAGATCCTCCACCTCCTTGGCTTCCGTTGCTGTACCTGTCGAGGGGGAGTGTGGTCACCGCACATTGCTTGCTATGACCGTAGCTACTGGATCTGCACCCTCGTCGTACCGTGGTGTCCAAGCGTCAGCTTGAGCAGATGTAGATGATACAGTAGTAGCAAATGACATGGAGTCCGATACTGACATGGCGTTCATGGTGGAGAATTGTGTGTCATCGAGCTCAATTTCCACGTTCGGGCTGGATCCAGATCTTTTGTAGCAGCATGTTGCATGAGGAGGAGTACAGGCCCGACGTCCCTGGGCGGTGCCACTCACAGCTGCCATCGGTGGCAGCCCGGCTGTGGCACAGGTTTTCTGTACAGATCGGGATGAGATATCAGAGTTTTGGGGGAGTTTGTGCACCAAGCTCACACTACTCTGGCGGAGGTTGCAGTGCATGAGACATGCATGCCATTGAGGTTGGCATCCATGCTGGGGGAAGAGCGAGACGTTCTACAGCAGCAGGTTGTATCAAGAGGACTGCAAACCCCGCGTCCCTGGGCGGTGCTACTCGTGCTCCGATCGGTGGCAGCTTGACAATGGTATAAGAGTCTCGTACGGCTCAAAATGCCCCTTACGGACTGCCGGGGGTGAGGGCGCACGAGGCTCGCACCATCCCGGTGGCGGTCGTAGTGCACGAGCAGAGACAACCAGGTGGTCTTTTAGAGATTGAAGCATTCTTGAGAGCAGCATTCCTGAGAGATGTCACTAGGATATGTGCTGCAGAAGACACAGCAGGCTCGACCTTGTTATGGACGCTACCCGAGGACCAGCTTCAACATCAGGAGTCGCCCATGTTCCCAGAGTCTACAGGTTCTTATACACACGGAGGAGGAGCGTCACACATGGCGGACTTGGGTGATGATCCTTACTCTATCATTGAGTGGGTGACAGCGACCAGTCTTCTCGGAGGGACGATGCGTGAGCGCCAGCTATGCGTGCTCATTGCCTTGACTGGCACTTGATCAGTTGTCAAGCTGGACAGCTTTGTCCACTACGTCGGCAGCTAAGGACAGTGCAGCAGATCAGACCATGCAGATGGAGTCACCTTATCAGCAGGAGCTGAGTTCTATCCTTGCGTGTTCATTTGTTGGTGACCTTGCTAATCACATCGACATTGAGACTGGAAGTACCTGCACGGATAACATTTCCACGTGCTCCGTGGACTCCAACTACTCTACCTTCTCCTTCTCTCAGGGCATGCAACCACTCACCCCTCATTGCATGACAGACACAAGCTATGGTGAGGATGCGCCACCTTTAGCTCCCCCAAGGGGAGCTGTCTCTACGTGATGAAGAGACCACATGATTCATCGCCGAGCATCTCTTTAGCTATGGTATCAGCATCTCCATGGAGGAAGTCGACGCCAGGTTCATCTGCTCAGGGGGAGTGTTGTGTGGACCTCGACCCGACGCAACGTCATGGGAGATGCATGGTGAGGTCCATGATCTGCTATGAGCATACTACAGCAGCCGGCGTGTGGCTCATGCTACGTGCCTGCACAACTGCATGTAACTGGTAGCACTCTGTTGGTCGGGAACCGGACACTTGGTGGTTTCTACCAGTGTCACGAGGAGACCACGTGATTGTGTGTCATGCTGTGTGGCTATACTACGTGTGGTATGTGCATGCAAGCTGGGTCACTCATAGTGGTCGAGACCCGGACACATGGTGAGTTGCACTCATGTTACGAGGACATCCTGATATGATCTTGTGTTTTGGTTGCTGATGCTATTGTGGCCGGCATATGGACACCTCTTGGATTGCTCACAGCGGTCGAGACCTGGGCACGGGTACCGCTAGTGTCACGAGGAGACCTTCTTGTCATCTGACATGTGTATGATGTACATTACACTGGTTTGTGTGGGTGTGCATCACTCCTCTCATGGTTGAGACCCAGAAACTAGGTAGGATGTACTAGTGTCGTAAGGAGACCTTAAATATGCAGCAGATGCGGATGTGTGTGGGTTCACTGGTGCATGTTATGGTTTGGCATACACTGTTGTTCCATGCCTTCGTTCATTTGTTTTGGCATTGACGGCTATTTCAGCCAGGGGGAGTGTCGGTTTGTATCGCTTCCACACGTCACGAACAACGCTAATGGATTACCCATGTAACCCCACGTTGATGGTGTAGGGTGGAGGAGAGCGTGAAAACTCGACGGGCCTCCGGAGTGTGCCGAGACTTCTCCAGCACCTACAAGAGCGCCAACGAGATGCGGTCAATGCGTTCTCGCAACCCTGTTGGCTTGTCCGGAGCTAGGAGAGTTTTCTCAGTGGGTTGAGACCCGTACACCCAGTGGACTATACCGGTGCGACGAGGAGACCGGATGGCTGTAGTAGTGCATCCGATGTTTGGAAAGCCTTTTGTGGTGTCTGGACGCTGATTTTGAGTGTTTCTAGCATTACTCATATCTTCTTGGTGGTCGAGACCCGGGCACTTGGAGAGTTGTTCCGGTGCCTAAAGGAGACCAACTTTGTTGTTCTCGTGGTGTATGTAGTGTGTTCTCCCCGTTGACTCATTTGGGTTCAGCGGGGGTGACAAGGCCTGGTGCGGCTAGTTGCCAGCACCCTTACATAAGCCCGCTAGGGGCTCATTTGTACTTTCTCCTTGTTTTTTCATGTCATGCGTTCCAAGTTTTGCCAAATTCTTACCGTTTTGCATTGCACTCACACACAAAGCTCATGTTTGTGTTTGCATGGGCCTGCATGCGCTATTAAGTTCTAATTCAACCGAGCGACGCGTTCGAGGGCGCATCGTGAGTGTTGGGTTTGAGAAGCTCTGCCGAGAAGTCAAGGGGCTTTGAGAATACGCTTCGTTGTGAAATTCCAGCATGGTCGAGAAGTTGTAACATTGATATGGTTTGGAACACTTCTGTCGACCTTATTGGAAGGTGGTAAAAGTTGTCAGAAGCTTCTCGATTGGAACACTTGAGGTCTGGACAATTGGCCAAAATTCCCTTGGCCAAATGGCGCTAAAAGCTGGAAGTCGCCGCGAATGCATGTAATGACAAAAATGCTCACGTGCAAGTTTGAGGGACTCAGGTACATCAGGGCCGTAACACTTGAAAGGTGTCACATCCGAGGGACAAAACAAAGATTATTCCGTTGGCTTGCCCGAGATCCAATGCAGTCAAATTTTCTATGGGGGTGTGACCATATACCCACCAATTTCGTGAATAGGCCCCCCATATCCAGTTACCGCACTTTAACAACGCCATATGCAGTGGATTTTAACTTTAACACTGATCTATCCACAAGTCAAAGAAAGACAACGTATCCCAAAAAACGCGAACAAACACCATGTCGTCGCCGCATGAAATGCAGCGTTGGAGTCGTGACGTCATCAGGCCCCTTGAACAATCACAAACCCCACTTTTGAGGTGTTTGTGATTGTTCGAGGGAGGGGTTTGCGTGGGGTTTGCATGGGAGGACCAAGACACCCCATGCGTTGAAAGGGAATCTGTTGGGCCCCGCTACAACCAGGCCTAGCAGATGTCCACGTAAAGAATAAACAGGGGTAGGACCATATATGTACAGAATTCCCAATAGATCTGATACATCCAGTAACCGCTCTTCACTGATGCCATATCCACCAGTTTGGCACTTTAATCCTGATGTACCCACGTGTCGAAAAAAGTAACTATGCATCCAGAAAAAAGGGCATGAACACCATGTGGAAGCTACATGAAATGCAGCTTTGGACTACTGATGTCATCACTGTACTTGACCAATCACAAACCCCAAATTTGATTTGGTTGTGATTGCTCAAAGGATTTGTTTGCATGGGTCTGCAAAGGGGGTCTAAGACATCCCATGCGTTGTAAGGGAACTGCGAGGCCGCGCGGAAGCGACACCTAGCAAGTGCCCGCACAAAAGTAAAAGACCCTCAACCCCGAATGTGATTCGGGATTGGGTTTGAAAGTAGTTTGCACGTAAAACAGGTAAGGTTTGTGTGCCCTCCAAAGAAAGAAAGGAAAAAAGGGGTCGATCACGATCTCGCAAGGGAGCGAGATTTGCTCAATCGCTACTCTTGCTCCCTTGCAAGATTGCGACCTCGCAAGGGAGTGAGAGTTGCGATCCAGCAACTCTCACTCAATTGAGGAGGGTCACATGACCCTCCTCGCCATGCTCGATCAACGACGCATGTCGCTGATTGAGCATGGCGAGCAAGTTGGATACTGCGTTCTTGTATTTTAAAGTGCTGGATATGGCAGAGGTGAATTTCTGCTCGTGTATATGGTAGGGTGAACCCTTCGGGTGCGTGGATATCTCGGCTTTTTGGCCGAAGGCAAAACACATCCGAACTGCTTGGTTTGCGAATTGCCTAGACAATAAGTGACGGGTTCAAATCACGGCCATGGTAGGTGCTTGTTTTGATAGGTGGTGCATAAAAAATGTTGATTTTGGAATATCATATCCTGTTTATGCCTAGCACCAAGCCGCAGACATGCTAGGACTCTCTATTGTCAAAATCCAGGTCGCATATACTAATCTGAAGACCGAGTATTCAGTGCTGGTATTATCTGGCGACCTTTGTGTTTGTTCAAAAGGCTCAACAGCATTTAACGCAGACTCGGCCTCAACACTCATGTTTCCACGAAGAGAGCCCAAAGCTATCGCAGCCGCAAGAAACATCGTGTAGGATGTTTCTTGCGGCTGCGATGCAAAACTTGGAAGGCTCGAAAACATCGTGCAGTTTATGGCCGCCGCGGATCCTGCATGATCGTGCAGGATCCGCGGTGGCCAGAAACTCATCACAACTTGCACCACGTCGCAAAGCGGAAAGAACGGAGTTGTTATATGTCCCTCGTTTTGGTCGATAGATCCCCGGTGCCCCTAGTCGAAATTGAACCGACGGCGGAGTCCAAAGTTGAAACCGACTTGCATGCGATGTCCATAGTTGGAATCGAAATGACAACGGTGCCCATAGTTGAAAACGTCATGACATCTGTGCCCATGGTTAGTGTCACTGATGGGCACGCATGACATATGCTTCAAGGTTTTAACATATCTGTCTTAGTTTTTAGCGACCACGCGGAAACGACCGTCCTCGGCGGTCGTACGCATAACATGGGAAGAATTGAGGGTGGTTTGTCAGGTCTCCGACGCCTTCATGACGAGGGTCTTAGATACGATAATGCAACACTTCGGCTCGTAGAAACGCGTTGCATATCATACAGCCGATTGCGTCATCTTAGTCCGTTGTTTAAAGGATCGTCGGAGTTTAAGAAATTGCGCATTCGTCCTCCTGAAACGAGTCCATGTGTTCCAGCACATTCGTATCTCATTTTGACAACCTGTCAGGTGTCACATCTTGTCGGTTTCCCGAGTTGCAATGTACCTCCCATCATGGACGTCTACCATGTGCTTCCCTCAGCTGCAGTTGTACCCATCACCGGAAAAAAGTTTCTTATCCACATCAAGAGTTGCGCCTCGTGGGGGAGTCTCGCCTTACAATGCATTGTGGTGCATCGAAGCGTCGATGATGTTGCTTGTGCCCACGGCGGCCTTGTTGACGGTGCATGCGAGACGATCGAGGGTATCCAAGTTATTCACAGCCATGTTTTATGAACAAGATGCCCATGGTGTCTCCCGATGGCGGGGACCATG
Organism: Penium margaritaceum; assembly: GCA_023375785.1. NCBI lineage: Eukaryota > Viridiplantae > Streptophyta > Zygnematophyceae > Desmidiales > Peniaceae > Penium > Penium margaritaceum. Next base: position 100,538 of record SZWC01009087.1, read on the forward strand.
CACCACATAGGTGGTGGAGGTCTCACATCATCCTAGTTCCCACCGGATGACAGCGGCAATGACGCGACAGATGATCCGTGCTTGACACGCCAGAAACCCACCACCAAAAACGACGATGTACCAGCCCCTGCACTCGACGGGGCCCCACGCCTTAAAGCTAAGGGTCCCCTCGGGATGTCCCGTGTAGGCGGGCATGCGCTCTCGACCAAGGGTCTGCCCGTCGATTCTGACGATGAGGCAATGGGATGTCAAGGACGGCAGGGATGTGATCCACATGGATGCGACGTGTGCCACTGGCTGTGGCTGTGTAGTGTACTGGATCCAAAGTGGTTAGATCCAGAGTGGACTGGGTAGTACTTCCTGAATTAGTACTTGCATGCCCACAATTGTTAGTGAAATCATTCAACAATGCCCATACTTGGGCCATGAACATTTCTTCCATGCCCAGACTATGCACATGAAGTAGACTGTGGTGCCCATAGTTGTGAAAGAATCAATACTAAACTGCCCATAATTGTCAATGACATATTACTTTTCTGCCTGGTAATGTCACGAACATGAATTCAACATGCCCATATTTGTCAGAGAATTAATTCTCAGATACCCAGAGATGTGCAAAGAATAAATCTTGGGTGCCTATTTGTAGCGTACGGACCACTTTTACGGTTAAAAATGGTCTTTAAATAATTATCGGGTGCTTCGGGTACTCGAGGCTCAAGTTTCGAGGAGCCAAAGCCCGGAAAACTATAATAGGGTAGAGTCTCGTTCGACTCTAGCCTGGAAAAATGTCCGTGGCCGGATTCTAGGTGAAAGGAGTGCCGCGATGGAAAATCCATCGCGTCACTCCTCCTCCACTCCTAGCTTAGCGCTAGGGTCCTGTTCCAGTGTGGCAATGCCACGTGGAACGATTAGGGTTAAGATGCATGTTTTGCAAAAATGCCCTATGACGATTATGTCCATTTGTGGCGCGGTTCGTCTCAGCCAAAATGGCTGAGGCGACCATTCGCCCACCCTCCTTGGACTACACTTTCTGAGGGCCTACGTTTTGGGTTCAGAAGTTAGTCGCAAAACAGCCTAGTGCTGTTACATTGGCATCAGAGCCAGAGCTTCCGCGAGAGAAAATAGAAGTGGGTGTCGGAAACACTCAGACGTCGGATCTTGACATCTACGGACACCGTCGGCCGTTGGCAAAGTTCCCTGGAAAAAAAAAATGTTTGGACCAGTTCGTCCAGACGCCGCCCGATCGGGGAGAGAGCTAGTCGGCCGAGAGCTCGGAGACCGAGCCCCATCGAGCCGAGAGCCGAGAGCTCGTGCTCCACAAGCCGATTGAAAAAAGAAAAAAAAAGAAGAGCGGCGGATTGCCGGACAGCAAACGCTGCCCGTGGCGAGCAGTTGCTCGCGTAGGCAGTGGAGCCACGTCGGGCGTACGACGAGCCCGACGACGAGCCCGACGAGCCCGATGAGCCCGAGCTCGAGAGGGGAGGTGAGGGGAAAGGCCTCTTCCCTCATCCTCTCCCCCCCCCTCCCCCCGGAAGGGCGCCGACCGCGCCGGGCAGAGGAAAGGGCGAGCTCCCTCCCTTCCCCCTGTCCTTAGTGGCGAAGGCACCGAGGGGAGGAGAGAGAGTAGCTTCACCCCCCCTTCCCTCATGACGCCGACAGCGCCAAAGGGAGAGAGGGGAAAGCCCCCCTCTCTTCCCCTCGTCCATGGCGTCAACGGCGCCGAGGAGGAGGAGAGGGGAAAGTCTTTCCCCCTCCTCCCTCGTCCATGGCGCCAACGGCGTCGGGAGGGGCGAGCCCTCCCCCCTCCCCCTCACCCATTGCGCCGACGGCGCCGAGGGGGAGGAGAGGGTCGACCCCTCCCTCTTCCCCTCCACCATGGCACCAACAGCGCCAAGGGAAGGAGAGGGGCGAGCCCCCTCTCCCGCTCGCCCATGACGCCGACGGCGCCATGGGGGACGAGAGGGGACGTCCCACCCCCCTCGGTGGGCGGACGGCCCATGGAGGAGGAGAAGGGACGCCTCCCCCTTCTCCCCCCCCTTCTCACGAGGCTGAAGGCCTAAGGGGGAGGAAAGGGGGCGTCCCCCCCTCCCCTCCCCCCTCACATGGCCGACGACCAATGGGGGAAGGAGGAGAGCCGTCTCTCCCAATCTCCCCCCCCCCCGAGGGTCGATTGCCCAAGGAGGAGAAGAGGAGGTGATCCTCCCTCTCCTCCCTCTCTCGCAAGGGCCGACAGCCCAGTGGGGAAGGAGAGGGGGCGTCCCTCCCTCTTTCCCCCCTCACATGGGCCCACGGCCCAACAAGGAAGGAGGGAAGGAAGTTTCCTCCCTCCTCCCCTCTTCGGCGGCAGAGTGGCCCCGCACACACAAAAAAGGACAGTATACTGCTGCAGACTCTACGTACTAGTGTGCCCAAGTAGCGCAGCTAGTAGTGCGGTGGTCCGGTCATCGGGGGTTGACGTTTCGAGGTCGGGATGGGAATTTTTGTTTTCGTCTCCGAAATCCTCTCTGTTTTTGACCCCGGTTGGTTCCACAAAAACGTGAGGGTAAAACCTCGGTTTGGTACCCGTTTTGGACGCCGTAAAAAAACCAACCAGTTTGAAGCTAAGATTGAGCTTCATAATTGCCTTAAAAAAAATCTCTTGGTGCCACTAGCACAAGAGGCGAGAACGATTTCCTCGAGCCCGTGATTGACTGTGTCAATCATGGGTTTGCCATCGTGAGGTGGTAAAAAGCTCCGATTGAGCTCTAGAATATTTCTGGTTTTTATGAAATATTCTAAAACCCTCTCCCTCTGAATGAAAAAATTAAGTAAAAGGAAAATCGATCATTTTCCGAGGACACCATGAGGTGTCATTTTCAAAGGAACAAGTTGTTCCTGCGATGGAACTGGCATTTTACATACAACAAATGGAGGTTTATTCACCATGAGAAATTATGCACCGATTGTGCGTACATTTTTATCAACCTGAAATTTGGGGTTTTTCATGAAAGAAGAAAGAAGAGGACCCAAAATGGGTGACCTTCCAAAGCCACGACATGGCTCAACGCGGGTGTACATGCGTTGAACAATTTTTTTAACGCAAAACGACAACTACAATGTGCACCAGGTTGCAGAACCACAACGGTGACGTGTATCGAAACGAATTCTCGATGAGAACGATGAAAGCACCGAACGTGCTACGACCACTTGACAACTCACCTACTTGTCGCAACAATTCAAGATGTGCATACTACACGTAACGAGTGTCGATTGCACAGTTACACGGGCGTCGACTACATCATTGACGCAAGAGCCGAATGCACTACAAGCAATAGCCAAAGTGCTAGCTGTAAAACTTTTGTCGGTGTCGAACACACCACTACAAAAGTGCTTGTTGCACTTTAATCGCAAATGTCGAAGGCATTCGTGATGCTAGTGCCAAACGCACTGCTCATGGTCTGCAAAGGTATGACCAAAGCAAAGGCCGGTTGCAAATCCACGTGGGTGTCAGTTGCACCAAGAACGTTGGATAAGTCATCTGTGAATGGATTTTGACTAAACAAGAACGTGAGTGCCGATCGCACTCAAAACACAAACGCGATGGTGGAAATCCATGCGTGATGGTCGATTGACAAGTGCCGGTTGCACTTGGAGCATGACCAACATGGAAAAGGCAATCGTAGCATTCACGCAAGTGCNTGATTCCCATGAGCGTTGAATCTATGACCAACGAGTGCGGCGGTAAAACCGTGTGCCGATGTACCGTTTTCATAAACACCGATTGCACGAGTGCCGAATGCACCGTTGTCATAAACGCCGATTGCACGATTGACAAGAACTGTGGGTTGCACTTTTGTTATGGGTGCCAAATGCACCACTGATACGAGTGTTGAACGCACTATGGCCATGAGCTCCGGTTGGACTAGCCACGCTAGTGTTGATGGTACAACACTTGTTACAAGCTGCCGATTGTACCGATAACATGGGTACTGATCGCACCCCGTTGTATCAACTAGCAAAAACTAGGCAACCGTTGACTCGTCGTGCTAGCTTGCGATAGACCACCAGACNTGTGAATGGATTTTGACTAAACAAGAACGTGAGTGCCGATCGCACTCAAAACACAAACGCGATGGTGGAAATCCATGCGTGATGGTCGATTGACAAGTGCCGGTTGCACTTGGAGCATGACCAACATGGAAAAGGCAATCGTAGCATTCACGCAAGTGCTGATTCCCATGAGCGTCGAATCTATGACCAACGAGTGCGGCGGTAAAACCGTGTGCCGATGTACCGTTTTCATAAACACCGATTGCACAAGTGCCGAATGCACCGTTGTCATAAACGCCGATTGCACGATTGACAAGAACTGTGGGTTGCACTTTTGTTATGGGTGCCGAATGCACCACTGATACGAGTGTTGAACGCACTATGACCATGAGCTCCGGTTGGACTAGCCACGCTAGTGTTGATGGTACAACACTTGTTACAAGCTGCCGATTGTACCGATAACATGGGTACTGATCGCACCCCGTTGTATCAACTAGCAAAAACTAGGCAACCGTTGACTCGTCGTGCTAGCTTGCGATAGACCACCAGACAAAAGCATACCATCTATGCGCGGAGTGGTTCTATGGGCAAGAGCATCAAGCACGTTTGTCAAAACGCCGAAACCACGTCGTTTGGCGTTTGCAAGTCATCTCGACGAAGTCGACGATGGTCATACTGTCGAATCCTTCAAATGGAGAACCAACAGGTATGGCTAGAAACAATCACAGACAACTGTGGTGATCAGAGGTATGCTCNTTGATGTCTTGGATAAAAATGGCGACACCATTTCACCGAACAAGTAGTTTGGTGGGTGCAGGACGTGTGCCACAACAGTCGCACGTCCCATTGCGCTACAATGTTCAAAGGCGAATGTGATCATTTCATGACTGTGTCCGTGTCATGACTATGTCATGAGATGTGACCTGGCCAGTTAGCACGCCGACTTTAATCCTCGAGGATTGCCATCGTGCTGCATGTACACAGTGTGTACTGGATGCATCAGTACCTTTTGGAGGTTCTCTGCATCATCAGTCATGGCCGATGCAAATATCGGTCCGTGATGGAACGTGTCAAGGATGATACGCTTGAATAAAGTTCCAATGGCAAAACCATTAACACCCTCTCACTCGGTGAGTGATGGATTCGAATCGGGGTGCCCGACCGGTACCGACAATAAAAAGGTACATGAGTGTACTCACAACCCTGTTCAGGAGACAATGATTATTGTCAATGGAGGTTGTATTTGCGCCAGAGATGGGCAGAGACTCTTCGATGGGTTTTCCACGATTTGAGACGCCGCAATGCGGTGGTCAAGGATCGCAATAGTCAATTCTGGCGTATGACAAGATTGACCGAATGTCAAAAGTGAACAAAATTGAAGGCGACACCTTCAGTCTATCATCACTCGGTGAGTGAACGTCATAGACACTGATAGACAAAAATACATGAACCGATGTCGATGACATAAATTCATCCACAGTTTGGTGAAAATTCATTTCAGAGAGAATGAGCGACACTCATTTTCTACGTAATGGCGTTCCATAGAACTATGATGATCTCATAGATTGCTACAAACTAACTACGACATAGTTGGGATCACGTCAAGGTCTAGGTTTTGTGATCAAAGATTATGACCGTGGAGACGATCTATAAGCCGACAGCTTTATGCTAACAGTGTGTTAGCACCTACATCTTGGTGGTCCAACCGACCACACGAGTCATAGTCAACACAAAGGTAAAATGATGACCAGTGTGTCAAAAATGCTGATGTGAAGGGACTCTTCAAGATGGACCTTGAGAAACAATATTTCTCATCAGATTCTTTTGATGTTCTGAGGAACGTCTCAAAGTTGAGGCCATCGTGACACAGTACACTAGTTGTGTACGTCACGCTCTTCAAACATAATGCAGATTGATTCCGGTGATACCAAGGCATGGTGTACCACCAGCTATCCAATTTGTTGGAACAAAACTAATCTTCGAGAGGGATCATAATGACTACGGTGTAGTCGAACCATGCTTCACTGACGTGAAAGGTCATGGTGAAGCGACTCAAGCCCCTTGCTTTTGGGGATGGTTCAATTGAAGTACATTGTCGAACGCAAGTACAATACAATTTTGGATGTCGCTGCGGTGGTATCCACAATGGTGGATGTTTGCCGGGATGTCTTCAATGAGGGCGATCCCCTCCACGAGTGCCTCGGGCGAGGCATATGGAAAATACTCTATTGAATGGAAGTACCGAATGTACATAATAGACGACATTGAAGCAACACAGATTGTTGCAACTTGGCGAACATAATCCATTGATGGGATCTTGAATGGAACCCTTGCACACGATTATGTTATCGCAAACAAATTCAGGAACTAGTTGTTCCGGGATCACCGGATGTGATTCAGAGGTGTTCGATCACAATCACATGGAACTGGCACCCGAAAGGTGTTCTTCCAACTTGTATCGAGATGATGGTGATCATAGTGCACCCGTTTGGTGAATACCGAACGATGAACACTTTGTCCGTGGATGGAATCCATGGTTGTTGAGATTGGTTATCTCAGTTAATCTAGTTCAAAAGCAGTGTGCTTTTGACGGGGACGTGAGCGGCAACCTACGGTACCCATTTCAGACAGAAATGAGGGGATGATGGTTGAGACCAATATCATCTAGGTTGGAGCATTGTCATGTCCAGTGATGGACTTTGATGGGAAATGCGTATGCCAGACGACCAATGCCGCCTCCTTCAAAGATGAGTGCAATCTTTGAATGGAAAAACAAGTGTGCTCAGCAACCATGTCTTAGGATCTTGGTGCCTCCCAATCCTAAGATAAAGCTAGCATGCGAGTTGCATGGGCTTAGTGGAGCTTGGTTGAGTTCAGCCAACCAACCCACAGGTGTTGAAAGAGGCCTAGTAGACCTACGCGTGGTCATGAACACGTGGTTGCAAACCGAGAGGATTGATGTCCGTATCTTGGATTGCACGTATCGAAAATGTTACGAGGAGGTACCACCTCGGCAGCAACCCCTGGGAAGAGATCATGTCCAAACGACATGGGAAGCATTGTGTGGACCTCGACAGTTTTCGCGGGGACGCCCGGTTAATTGGTCGCAGGGACGCTCCTTGCAAAGGGGGAGGAGGCGTCACCACAACAACTTGCTGAGTACGTACCACATGGAATGTGGGAAAATTCATCCTACATACTCTCTTCCAAACTGGCATGACATCGTTGACATGAACGTCTCAAAAGGCATCGACTATGCCATTGATACACACGTATGATGAGTCTTCGATGAAGACTCACCAACACTTGTAAAGAACGTACAAGGATTGTACACGTCTCATCTTGGCAAGAGCCAAGGGATCACGCGATCAACACTGGATGTTGTATGCAAATGACAATAATCACAAAAATCACAAGTGTTTGGTTGATTTTGTGTGAACGTGACGCAACCGTGTTGCGGATGACAAGAGTTCACACGTGTGATCTTGTTTGCGCTCTTGTTGCATGGTTTGTATCATGAAGTACGCAATGATCAAACCTCCGTGAGCAAAGACGAACCGGGACGGTTCGAAGCAAAGGGGGAGGAATGTAGCGTACGGACCACTTTTACGGTTAAAAATGGTCTTTAAANTATAATAGGCTAGAGTCTCGTTCGACTCTAGCCTGGAAAAATGTCCGTGGCCGGATTCTAGGTGAAAGGAGTGCCGCGATGGAAAATCCATCGCGTCACTCCTCCTCCACTCCTAGCTTAGCGCTAGGGTCCTGTTCCAGTGTGGCAATGCCACGTGGAACGATTAGGGTTAAGATGCATGTTTTGCAAAAATGCCCTATGACGATTATGTCCATTTGTGGCGCGGTTCGTCTCAGCCAAAATGGCTGAGGCGACCATTCGCCCACCCTCCTTGGACTACACTTTCTGAGGGCCTACGTTTTGGGTTTAGAAGTTAGTCGCAAAACAGCCTAGTGCTGTTACACCATTCTAGTCCTCAAATAAGAAAGGCATACCCAGAAATGTTATTGGAAAAAACTTCTGATTCCCATCCACTTCGTTGAAATCATACTCGGATACCCAGTAATGTCAATGCAATAAATCTCAGATGCCCATACTTGTCACAGAAATAATACTCGCACACCTAGGATTGTCAATGCAAGAAAACTCGGATGCCCGTACTTTCATCATCGAATGGCCACTACGGACTCGATGGCTCGGTCCATGTCCACGACTCCCATGGCTCAGGACAGTTGGGCGACCTGCTACTGGGCATGGGCACTCCCAAGTTCCAAGCCATGTGCCCCGGAGTCACATGAGCTCGGGCCCATGATGGTTCTTCATGTCCCAACTCTCGGTTGCATTCTACATTGCGGTCCCACCGCTCCTTCAATGCGACCCATGCCCGATGTGCCGCCACAGGGTCCGCTACGGGAGTACCCCATCCCTTATGTGACGGGTCATTTGGACGGACGTTCTTGTCCATGTCCAGCGGACGTGTTGGTCAAAGTTCAGCAGGAGTAAACTTAGCGTAGTGTACTATCGGGGAAGCACCTTAAATACACACTATAGTACTGGTTCATCGTGCGAATCGGTAGAACAAGCGGTTCACTTCATGTACCTGTTTGCGTGACCCTGAGTGGACGTCGGCACATGCCGCCGACATCGGGTGAAGGTGCGCACGGCGTCAGAAAATTCCACCGTGGACAACATGTCATTGCCGATGGCCGCGTCCATTCGGTGAGCAGTCATTGGCGAAAAATGTCCTCTTCCGAGCGACACGCTGACGTCGGCTTCAGCGCGGCGATATCGGTCGACATGCATGGCTCTAGCTTGTGCGTGTTTCCCTCCGCCGGATGGTAAATAACAAAACGAAGCAGAGGCGGCCAAGCCAGGCTGGCAACATGCGAGGTTTGCTTACGGCATGCAAGTCCATCAAGACTGAATACTTCGAGCGAATAGTGGTTACAGTTGATATAAATTTCGCTTTTGCCTCACACAATGAAAGCCATGGGCACCGCTATCATTTCGATTCTGACTATGGACACCACATGCGTCTCCGTTTTGACTTTGGACACCGCAGTCGGCTCGGTTTCGACTTTGGACACCGCGGATCTATCAACCGAAACCTTGGACTCCTGAGTATTTATGCCCAAACGAAAAACGGGGTGGGGACTGCCACTCGCCGAGTCTCATTGGTCTCATATGCGAGTAGATCGTTCTTTAGTCGTCAGTGTCTTTTTGTAATGAATTGGCATGGGAAGATTGGCCCATTGGGCCAAACACTTTTCCAGTGGAACCTATTTTTCCCCACATGTGCTGACGTGTGCAAGAAACCCGTCGGCTTCGTTTCACATTGACAGCCATCAACACGATCCTTTTCGCCCTCACACGAACATTAGATGGTAAGGCGCTCCCAAGACAGGCCTCTCCGAACAACCAGGAAGCGCTAGAGCAGGCACATAACGAATTCAAACGGGAGGCACTCCGCGTCAAGAGGGGTCGAACTAGGCACCCCTCACAAATTTATCCTTTGCCCAGTTTTCTACCACAAACGATCCCAGCTACAGTTGAGGGACCAACCTCTTCCCTAAGAGGCGCGTCGTCCTCTGAGCGTTCCAGCGCATGGTGCATGTCTTCTCGCACTTCTCCGAAACTGTTCCTCCACTGGGGGAACGACGAACTAGGGCGTACGCCTTTCTCCCAATTTCCCTTAGTCGCCTCCTGTTGCACCGTCTTTGGTGTCCCCCCCCTCCCCCCTCCGCACCTTCCTCCCTCGCACCTGGCCGTCCATTACCCGACCCCCTCCCCCACCCCCCGGGTGCTCCCTCCCCTCCCCAAAACTCCCCACCCTGCTTCTTGATCCCCAATTGATTGCCTTCCTTCCTTCCTTCCTTCCTTCATTCCTTCCTTGATTCCTTCCTTCCCTCAAGGAATAGCCCATGCGACAGAGGATGGGCCACGGGCGGAAAGGCACGCACGCCCCAAATAGTATTATTTCTCCTCAGACGGATTCTGGTAGAGAAGGGGGAGGGTGGAGGCGGGCCGCGCACGGCACGCTCCAATCGACACCACCACGATCACAGCCCCGCCGCTCCTGCTCCTGCTGCCCCTCCACAATCGCCGCTGACACCGCCGGCGCTCCTGCTTCTGCTCCTCCACGGCGGCATCTGCCAGGAGTGCAGAGGAGAGGAAGGGGCAGAAGAAGTGGAGGGGTGTTTGGAAGCTCCTCCGTGTCTACTCATGCGGCGGCGATGGTGGCGGTGA
>SZWC01009088.1:6705-63656 GCA_023375785.1 Penium margaritaceum
CACAACTCTGGCACAACTCTGGCACAACTCTAGCACAACTCTGGCACAACTCTGGCACAACTTTGGCACAACTCTGGCACAACACTGGCAAAACTCTGGCACAACTTTAACACAACTATGGCACAACTCTGGCACGACACTGGCACAACTCTGGCGCAATTCTGGCATAACTCTGGAACAACTTTGGCACAACTCTGGCACAACTGTGACACAACTTTGGCACAACTCTGGCACAACACTGGCATAACTCTGGCACAACTCTGGCACAACTATGGCACAGCTCTGGCACAGCTTTGGGACAACTGTGGCGAAAATTCGGCACAACTCTCGCACAACTATGGCACAACTCTGGCACAACTGTGGCACAACCGTGGCACAACTCTGGCTCAACTCTGGCACAACTCCGGCACAACTCTGGCACAACTCTGGCACAACTCGGGCACAACTTTAGCACAACTCAAGCACATTTTTGGCACAACTCTGGCACAACTCTGGCAAAACTCTGGCACAACTCTGGCACAAATATGGCACAACTCTGGCACAGCTCTGGCACAACTCTGGCACAACTCTGGCACAACTCTGGCATATCTCTGGCACAACTATGGCATAATCCTGGCACAACGCTGGCACAACTGTGGCACAGCTCTGGCACAACTTTGGCACACCTGTGGCTAAAATTCGGCACATGTAGGTGCATGTAAGTGCGTGTAAGTTTGCAAGAGTGTGTGTAAGTGCGTGTAATTTTGTATAAGTGTGTGTAAGTGCGTGTAAGTTTGTGTAAGTGCGTGTAAGTACGTGTAAGTGTGTGTAAGTGTGTGTATGTGCGTGTAAGTACGTGTACGTGCGTGGTAGTGCGTGTAAGTGCGTGCAAGTGTGTGTTAGTGCATGTAAGTGCGTGTAAGTGTGTGTAAGTACGTGTACGTTCGTGTAAGTGCATGTAAGTGCAAATAAGTGCGTGTAAATGCGTGTAAGAGCATGTAAGTGTGTGTAAGTGCATGTAAGTGTGTGTAAGTATGTGTAAGTTGGTGTGAGTGTGTATAAGTTTGTAAAGGTTCGTGTAAGTGTGTGTAAGTGCGTATAAGTGCGTGTAAGTACGTATCAATGCGTGTAAGCGTGTGTAAGTGCGTAAAAGTACATATACGTGCGTGTAAGTGCGTGTACGTTTGTGTAAGTGCGTTAGTGCCTCTAAGTGCGTGTACGTGTGTGTAAGTGCGTGTTAGTGTATGCAAGTGCGTATAAGTGCGTGTAAGTGCGTGTAAGGTAATTTAAGTGTGTGTAACTTCATGTAAGTACGTGTAAGTGCGATAAGTGCGTGTGAGTACGTGTATGTACGTGTAGGTACGTGTAAGTGCAAGTAAGTGCCTGTAAATAGGTGTAAGTGCATGTAAGCACATGTAAGTGCATGTAAGTTCGTGTATGTGTGTGTAAGTGCAAGTAAGTGCATCTGTGTAAGTGCGTGTAAGTTCGTGTTAGAGTGTGTAAGTGTGTGTAAGTGTGTGTAAGTGCGTGTATGTGCATGTAAGTACATGTAAGTGCATGTAAGTGTGCGTAAGTGTGCGTAAGTGCATGGAAGTGCATTTACATACGTGTAGGCCTGTGTAAGTGCGTGTAAGTGCATGTAAGTGCGTGTCAGTACGTGCAAGTGCATGTGAGTGCGTGTAAGTGCGTGTAAGTATGTGTAAGTGTGTGTAAGTGCGTATCAGTGCGTGTAAGTGCGTGTAAGTGCGTGTAAGTTCGTGTAAGTGAGTGTAAGTGCGTGTAAGTGTGTGTCCGCGCATGTAAGTGTGTGTAAGTGCGTGTAAGTATGTTTGTGCATGTACGTTCGTGTAAGTGCGTGTAAGCATGTGTAAGTACGTGTAAGTGCGTGTTAGTGCGTGTAAGTGCGCGTAAGTATGTGTAAGTACATGTAAATGCGTGTAAGTTTGTGTAAGTGCGTATAAGTGCGTGTAAGTACGTGTAAGTGTGTGTAAGTGCGTATGAGTACGTGTAAAGTACGTGGAAGTACGGTTTATGTGCGTGTAACTTTGTGTAAGTTTGTGTAAGTGTGTGTAAGTCCTTGGAAGTGCGTGTAAGTGCGTGTAAGTGTGTGTAACTGCGTGTAAATGTGTGTAAGTATGTGTAAGTGCATATAAGTACGTGTAAGTGTGTGTAAGTGCGTGTAAGTGTGTCTAAGAGGGTGTAAGTGTGTGTAAGTGCGTGTAAGCGTGTGTAAGTTCGTGTAAGTGCGTGAAATGTGTTTACGTTTGTGTAAGTACGTGTAAGTGTGTGTAAGTACGTGTAAGTACGTATTAGTTCATGTAAGTGCGTGTAAGTGCAAGTATGTGCATGTAAGTGCGTTTAAGAATGTGTAAGGGCAAGTAAGTGCGTGTAAGTGCATGTAAGTGCGTGTAAGTGCACATAAGTGCGTGTAAGTACGTGTAAGTAGGTGTAAGTTTGTGTAAGTACGTATATGTGCGTGTAAGTGTGTGTAAGTGTGTGAAAGGGCGGTTTAAGTTTGTGTAAGTGCGTGTAAGTGCGTGTAAGTTTGTGTAAGTTTGTGTAAGTGTGTGTAAGTATGTGTAAGTGTGTGTTAGTGCGTGTATGTACGTGTAAGTGCGTGTAAGTGCATGTTAGTGCATGTAAGTGTATGTAAGTGCATGTAAGTGCATGAAAGTGTGTGTATGTTTGTGTAAGTGCGTAGAAGTGCGTGCAAGTACGTTTAAGTATGTGTAAGTGTGTGTAAGTGCATGTAAGTGCGTGTTAGTGCTTGTAAGTGCTTGTAAGTATGTATAAGTGTGTGTTATTGCATGTAAGTGCGTGTAAGTGCGTGTAAGTGCGTGTAAGTTTGTATACGTGCGTGTAAGTGCGAGTAAGTGCGTGTAAATGCATGTAAGTGCATGTAAGTGTGTGTAAGTACGTACAAGTTGGTGTAAGTGCGTGTAAGTTCGTGTAAGTTTGCGTAACTGTGTGTAAGTGCGTGTAAGCGCGTAGCAGTTTGTGTAAGTGCGTGTAAGTGGGTGTAAGTGTGTCTAAGTGCGTGTCAGTACGTGTAAGCGCATATAAGCACGTGTAAGTGCGTTTAAGTGTGTGCAAGTGCGTGTAACTTTGTGTAGGTACGTGTAAGTGCCTGTAAGTGCGTGTAAGTGCGTGTAAGTGCTTGTTAGTGTGTGCAAGTGTGTGTAATTGCGTTCAAGTGTGTATGTGTGTGTATAAGTGCGTGTAAGTGCATGTAAGTACGTGTAAGTGCGTATAAGTGCGTGTAGTTTTGTATAAGTATGTGTAAGTACGTGTAAGTGCGTGTAAGTACGTGTATGTACGTATAAAGACGTGTAAGTGCAATTAAGTGCGTGCAAGTACGTGTTAGTGCATATTAGCACATTTACGTGCGTGTATGTTTGTGTAAGTGCGTGTAAGTGTAAGTAAGTGCGTCCATGTAGATGCGTGTAAGTGTGTGTTAGTGTGTGTAAGTGTGTATAAGTGTGTGTAAGTGCGTATAAGTGCGTGTACGTGCGTGTAAGTGCATGTAAGTGCGTGTAAGTGCATGTAAGCGCTTATAAGTGCGTGGAAGTGTGTGTAAGTACTTTTACGTACGTATAAGTCTGTGTAAGTGCGTGTAAGTATGTGGAAGTGCGTGTAAGTGCGTGTAAGTACGTGTGAGTGTATGTAAGTGGATGTGAGTACGTGTTAGTGCGTGTAAGTATGTGTAAGTGCATGTAAGTGGGTGTCAGTACGTGTAAGTGCGTGTAAGTGTGTGTAAAATCGTGTAAGTGCATGTAAGTGCGTGTAAGTGCGTGTAAGTGCGTGTCCGTATGTGTAAGTGCGTGTAAGTGCGTGTAAGTACGTGTAAGTGCGTGTAAGTACGTGTAAGTGCGTGTAAGTACGTGTAAGTGCGTGTAAGTACGTGTAAGTGCGTGTAAGTACGTGTAAGTGCGTGTAAGTACGTGTAAGTGCGTGTAAGTACGTGTAAGTGCGTGTAAGTACGTGTAAGTGCGTGTAAGTACGTGTAAGTGCGTGTAAGTACGTGTAAGTGCGTGTAAGTACGTGTAAGTGCGTGTAAGTACGTGTAAGTGCGTGTAAGTACGTGTAAGTGCGTGTAAGTACGTGTAAGTGCATGTAAGTGCGTGTCAGTACGTGTAAGTGCGTGTAAGTGTGTGTAAAATCGTGTAAGTGCATGTAAGTGCGTGTAAGTGCGTGTAAGTGCGTGTCCGTATGTGTAAGTGCGTGTAAGTGCGTGTAAGTACGTGTAAGTTTGTATAAGTGCGTGTTAGTGCGTGGAAGTGCGTGTAAGTGCGTGTAAGTATGTGTAACTGCGTGTAAGTATGTGTAAGTGCATGTAAGTGCGTGTACATTTGTGTAAGTGCGTGTAAGTGCGTGTAAGTGCTTGTAAGTGTGTGTAAGTATGTGTAAGTGCGTGTAAAGTGCGTGAAGTGCAGTTGATGTGCGTGTTATTTTGGATAAGTTTGTTTAAGTGTGTTTTAGTGCGTGGAAGTACGTGTAAGTGCATGTAAGTGTGTGTAAGTATGTGTAAGCACGTGTAAGTACATGTAAGTGCGTTTAAGTGCGTGTAAGTGCGTGTTGGTGCGTGTAAGTGCATTTAAGTGTGTGTAAGTCTGTGTAAGTATGTGTAAGCACGTGTTAGTTTGTGTAAGTGCGTGTAAGTGCATGTATGTTCCTGAAAGTGCGTGCAAGTACGTGTAAGTGCGTGTAAGTACATGTAACTTTGTGTAAGTGCGTGTAAGTACGTGTAGGTGTATGTAAGTGCATGTAAGTGCGTGTAAGTTTGTATAAGTGCGTGTAAATGCGTGGAAGTACGTCTGTGTAAGTGCGTATAAGTGCGTGTTAGGGATGATAAGTGTGTGTTAGTTCGTGTAAGTATGTGTAAGTGCATGTAAGTGCGTGTAAGTGCATGTAAGTACGTGTAAGTGCATGTAAGTGCGTGTAAGTGCGCGTAAGCATGTGTAAGTGAGTTTAAGTGCATGTAAGTGCGTGTACGTGCGTGTGAGTGTGTGTAAGTGGATGTGAGTGGATGTAAGTGCGTGTAAGTATGTATAAGTGCGTGTAAGTAGGTGTCAGTACGTATAAGTGTGTGTGAGTGTGTGTAAGTGCGTGAAAGTGCGTGTAAGTGCGTGGAAGTGCGTGTCCATGCGTATATGTGCGTGTAAGTGCGTGTAAGTGCGTGTAAGTACGTGTAAGTGCGTGTAAGTGCGTGTAAGTGCGCGTAAGTATGTGTAAGTGAGTTTAAGTGCATGTAAGTGCGTGTACGTGCGTGTGAGTGTGTGTAAGTGGATGTGAGTGGATGTAAGTGCGTGTAAGTATGTGTAAGTGCGTGTAAGTAGGTGTCAGTACGTATAAGTGTGTGTGAGTGTGTGTAAGTTCGTGAAAGTGCGTGTAAGTGCGTGGAAGTGCGTGTCCATGCGTATATGTGCGTGTAAGTGCGTGTAAGTGCGTTTAAGTTCATGTAAGTGGGTGTAAGTACGTGTAAGTGCGTGTAAGTGCGTGCAAGTGTGTGTAAGTGCGTTTAGGTATGTATAAGTGCATGTAAGTGCATGTACGTTCGTGTAAGTGCGTGTAAGTGCATGTAAGTGCATGTAAGTGTGTGTTAGTACGTGTAAGTGCGTGTGAAGTGCAGGGAAGTGTGGTTTATGTACGTGTTATTTTGTGTAAAATCGTGTAAGTACGTATAAGTGTGTAGAAGTACGTGTAAGTGTGTGTAAGTGTGTGTAAGTGCGTGTAAGTATGTGTAAGTACATGTAAGTGCGTATAAGTGTTTGTAAGTGCATGTTATTACGAGTAAGTATGTGTAAGTGTGTGTAAGTGTGTGTAAGTGCGTGCAAGTGCGTGTAAGTGCCTGTACATTTGTGTAAGTGCATGTACGTTTGTGTAAGTGCGTGTAAGTGTGTATAAGTGTATGTAAGTGCGTGTAAGTTTGTATAAGTGCACGTAAGTGTGTGTAAGTGTGTGTAAGTGTGTATAATTGCGTGTAAGTGCATGTACGTTCGTGTAAGTGCGTGTAAGTACATGTAGTGCGTCCGTGTAAGTGCGTCTAAGTGTGTGTTAATGCGTGTAAGTGTGTGTTAGTACGTGTAAGTGCGTGTAAGTGCACGTAAGTGCGTGTAAGTGCATGTTAGTGCGTGTACGTGCATGTAAGAGCCTGTAAGTGCGCATAAGTACGTGTAAAATCATGTAAATGTGTGTAAGTGCGTATAAGCGCGTGTATGTGCGTGTAAGTACGTGTTAGTGCGTATAAGTGCATGTAAGTATGTGTAAGTGCATTTAGGTGTGTGTAATTGCGTGTAAGTGTGTGTCCGTGCGTGTCGATGCGTGTGAGTGCGTGTAAGTGCATGTACGTTGGTGTAAGTGTGTGTAAGTACGTGTAAGTGCGTGTAAGTGCGTGTAAGTGCGTGCTAGTGCGTGTTAGTACGTGTAAGTGCAGTTTATGTGCGTGTAATTTTGTGTAAGTATGTGTAAGTGCGTGTAAGTGCATGGAAGTACGTGTAAGTGCATGTAAGTGCGTGTAAGCACGTATAAGTGCGTGTAAGTACGTGTAAGTGCGTGTTAGTGTGTGTAAGTGCGTATAAGTGTGTGTTAGTGCGTGTTAGTGTGTGTAAATGTGTGTAACTGCTTGTAAGTGCGTGTAAGTATGTGTAAGTGCGTGTAAGTGTGTATAGGTACTTGTAAGTGTGTATAAGTGCGTGTAAGTGTGTGTAAGTGCATGTAAGTGCAAATAAATGCGTGTAACTGCGTCTAAGTGCATGTAAGTGCGTGCAAGTGCGTGCAAGTGCAGGTAAGTGTGTGCAAGTACTTGTAAGTGCGTGTAAGTGCGTGTAAGTACGTGTAAGTGTGTGTAAGTACATGTAAGTGTGTGTAAGTACGGGTAAGTACGTGTAGGTTTGTGTAAGTGCGTGTAAGTGCGTATAAATGCGTGTAAATGAAGTTTAAGTTCGTGTAAGTGCGTGTCAGTGCGTATACGTTCGTGTAAGTGCGTGTAAGTAGGTGTCAGTGCGTGTTAGTACGTGTAAGTACGTGTAAATGCGTGTAACTGCATGTAAGTGCATATAAGTGCGTGTAAGTTCGTGCAAGGACATGTAAGTGCGTGTAAGTACGTGTAAGTACGTGTAAGTGTGTATAAGTGCGTGTAAGTGCATGTAAGTGCGTGTAAGTACGTGTAAGTACTTATAAGTGCATGTAAGTATGTGTATGTACGTGTAAGTACGTATAAGTACGTGTAAGTACGTATCAGTGCATGTAAGCACATATAAGTGCGTGAAAGTGTGTGTAAATGCGTGTAATTTTATGTAAGTGCGTATAAGTGCATGTAAGTGCGTACGTATAGGTGCGTGTTAGTGCGTGTTAGTTTGTATAAGTGTGTGCAAGTGATAGTAAGTGTGTGTAAGTGTGTTTAAAGTGCGTGTAAGTGCGGTTCAGTGCATGTAATTTTGTGTAAGTTTGCGTAAGAGTGTGTAAGTGTGTGTAATTTCGTGTAAGTTCGTGTAAGTGTGTGTAAGTACATAAAATTGCGTATAAGTGCATGTAAGTGCATGTAAGTGTGTGTAACTGCGTGTAAGTGCGTGTATGTGCATGTAAGTACATGTAAGTGCGTGTAGGTATGTGTAAGTGCGTGTAAGTGCGTGTATGTGCATGTAAGTGTGTGTAAGTGCATGCAAGTACATGTAAGTGCTTGTAAGTGCGTGTGAGTGCGTGTAAGTGCGTGCAAGAGCGTGCAAGTGCTTGTATGTGTCTAGACGTGTGTGCAAGCACGTGTAAGTGCGTGTAAGTGCGTGTAAGTGCTTGTAAGTGCATGTAAGTGCATGTAAGAATGTGTTAGTGTGTGCAAGCACGTGTAAGTTCATGTAAGTGCGTGTATGTGCGTTTAAGTGCGTGTAAGTTCGTGTAAGTGCGTGTAAGTGCATGTGGTCGGTGTAAGTACGTGTCAGTGCGTGTTAGTGCGTGTAAGTGTGTGTAAGTGCGTGTAAGTGCGTGTATGTGTGTGTAAAGTGTGTGTAATTACGGTTTATGTGCGTGTGAATTCGTGTAACTTTGTATAAGTGCGTGTAAGTACGTGAAAGTGCGTGTAAGTGCATGACAGTGCGTTTAAGTGCGTCTGAGTGCGTGTAAGTATGTGTAAGTACCCGTAGGTACGTGTAAGTGTATGTAAGTGAGTGTAAGTACATGTAAGTACGTGCAAGTGCGTGTAAGTGCGTGTAAGTGGATGTAATTGCGTGTAAGTATATGTAAGTGCGTGTAAGTGCGTGCACGTATGTGTAAGTACGTTAAAGTGCGTATATGTGTGTGTGAGTGCATGTAAGTGCGCGTAAGTGCATGTAAGTGCATGTCAGTACGTGTAAGTTCGTGTAAGTACGTGTAAGTGTGTGTAAGTGCGTGCAAGTGTGTGTAAGTGCAGTTTACGTTCGTGTAAGTACGTGTAAGTGCGTGTAAGTGCGTGTAAGTTCGTGAAGGTGGGTGTAAGTGCGTTTAAGTTTGTATAAGTACATGTAAGTGCGTGTAAGTACATGTCAGTGCGTGTAAGTGCCTTTAAGTGTACTTAAGTGTGTGTAAATGCGTTTAAGTGGATATACGTGTGTGTACGTGCGTGTAAGTACGTGTAAGTTGGGTAAGTGTGTGTAAGTTGGTCTAAGCTTGCCCAAGTGCGTGTAAGCTTGTGTATGTGCTTGTAAGTACAAGTAAGTGTGTGTAAATTCCTGTAAGTGCGTGTAAGTGCGTGTAAGTGCATGTAAGTGTCTGTAAGTACGTGTAAGTTGGTGAAAGTGCGTGTAAGTTCGTGTAAGTTCACGTAAGTGCGTGTAAGTGCGTGTAAGTACGTGTAAGTGTGTGTAAGTGTGTGTTAGTGCGTGTCAGTGTGTGTAAGCATGTGTAAGTGTGTGTAAGTGTGTGTAGGTGTGTGTAAGTGCGTGTAAGTGTGTGTAATTGTGTGTAAGTTTGTCTAAGTGCGTGTAGGTGTGTGTAAGTACTTCTAAGTGCGTGTAAGTGCATGTAAGTGCGTGTTAGTGTGTGCAAGTGCGTGTAAGTACGTGTAAGTGCGTGTAAGTACGTGTAAGTACATGTAAGTATGTGTAAGTGCGTGTAAGTGCCTGTAACTTTGTGTAAGTACGTGTAAGTGTGTGTAAGTGGGTGTAAGTATGTGTATGTACATGTAAGTACGTGTAAGTGTGTGTAAGTGTGGGTAAGTACGTGTAAGTGCATGTAAGCATATGTAAGTGCGTGTAAGTGCATTTATGTTCGTGTAAGTGCGTTTAAGTGCGTGTAAGAGCGTCCGTGTAAGTGCGTATAAGTGTGTGTTAGTGTGTGTAAGTGTATGTAAGTGCGTGTAAGTGCATGTAAGTGTGTGTAAAGTGCGTGTAAGTGCGGTTTATGTGCTTATAACTTCGTGTAAGTTCGTGTAATTGTGTGTAAGTGCGTGAAAGTGTGTGTAAGTGAGTGTAAGTATGTGTCAGTGTGTGTTAGTGTGTGTAAGTGTGTGTAATTGCGTGTAAGTGCGTGTAAGTGTGTGTAATTGCGTGTACGTGCGTGAAGGTACATGTAAGTGCGTGTAAGTACATATAAGTGCGCGTAAGTGCGTGCAAGTATGCGTAAGTGCATGTACGTGTGTGTTAGTGCTTGTAAGTGTGTGTAAGTGTGTGTAAGTGCGTGCACGTATGTGTAAGTACGTTTAAGTGCGTGTAAGTGCTTGTAAGTGCGTGTAAGTGCGTGTAAGTGTGTGTAAGTGCATGTCAGTATGTGTAAGTTTGTGTAACTACGTGTAAGTGCGTGTAAGTGCATGTAAGTGCGTGTAAGTGCGAGTTAAGTTTGTGTAAGTATGTTTCAGTGTGTGTAAGTGCGTGTAAGTTCGTGTAAGTGTGTGTAAGTGCATGTAAGTGCGTGTAAGTGTGTGTAAGTGTGTGTAAGTATGTGTAAGTGCATGTAAGTGCGTGTAAGTGCCTGTAAGTGTGTGTACGTACGTGTAAATGCGTGTAAGTGCATATAAGTACGTGTAAATGTGTGTAAGTACGTGTAAGTTGGTGTAAGTACGTGTAAGTTTGTGTAAGTTTGTGTAAGTGTGTGTAAGTGCATGTATGTGCGTGTTAGTGCATGTAAGTGCCTGTACATGCCTGTAAGTACGTGTAAGTGCGTGTAAGTGCATGTAAGTGTGCGTACGTACGTGTACGTTGGTGTACGTGCGTGTAAGTTCGTGTAAGTTTGCGTATGTGCGTGTAAGTGCGTATAAGTGCGTGTAAGTGCGTGTAAGTGTGTGTAAGTATGTATAAGTGTGTGTAAGTACGTGTTAGTGTGTGTCAGTGTGTGTAAGCGTGTGTAAGTACGTGGAAGTGCATGTAAGTGCATGTAAGTGCATGTAAGTGCGTGTAAGTGCGTGTAAGTTTGTGTAAGTGCGTGTGAGTTCTTGTAAGTGCGTGTAAGTTTGTGTAAGTGCAAATTAGTATGTGCAAGTGCGTGTAAGTATGTGTAAGTACGTGTAAGTGTGTGTAAGTTTGTGTAAGTATGTGTAAGTTTGTGTAAGTATGTGTAAGTGTGTGTAAGTGCATGTAAGTACGTGTATGTATGTGTAAGTATGTGTAAGTGCGTGTAAGTGTGTGTAAGTACATGTAAGTGCATGTAAGCACATGTAAGTGCATGTAAGTGCGTGTAAGTATGTGTTCGTTCGTGTAAGTGCGTGTAAGTGCATGTAAGAGCATCTGTGTAAGTGCGTTAAAGTCTGTGTAAATGCCTGTAAGTGCGTGTAAGTGCGTGTAAGTGCATGTAAAAGCGTGTAGGTACATGTAAGTACTTATAAGTCCGTGTAAGTACGTGCAAGTATGTATAAGTGTGTGTAAGTGCATGTAAGTGTGTGTAAGTGCGTGTAAGTGCGTTTACGTACGTGTAAGTACGTGTAAGTGCGTGTAACTGCGTGTAAGTGCATGTAAGGGTGGTTTAAGTTTGTGTAAGTGCGTGTCAGTACGTGTGAGTGCGTGTATGTTTGTGTAAGTGCGAGTAAGTGCGTGTAAGTGTGTGTAAGTGCGTCTAAGTGCGTGTAAGTGCGTGTAAGTGCATGCAAGTACATGTAAGTGCGTGTAAGTGTGTGTAAGTGCGTGTAAATACGTGTAAGTGCATATAAGCGTACATGTAAGTATGTGTAAGTTGGTGTACGTGCGTGAAAGTATGTGTATGTTGGTGTAAGTGCACGTAAATGTGTGTAAGTAGGTGTAAGTGTGTGTAAGCATGTGTAAGTACGTGTAAGTGCGTGTAAGTGCGGGTAAGTGCATGTTCGTGTGTGTCAGTGTGTCTGAGTGTGTGTTAGTGCGTGTGAGTGCGTGTAAGTGCGTGTAAGTGCGTGTAAATGTGTGTAGGTTTGTGTAAGTACGTGTAAGTGTGTGTAAGTATGTACAAGTACGTGTAAGTGCGTGTAAGTGCGTATAAGTGCGTGTAAGTGCGTGTAAGTGTGTGCAAATACGTGTAAGTGTGTGTAAGTGTGTGTAAGTGTGTGTAAGTACGTGTAATTGTGTGTAAGTGTGTGTACGTTTGTGTAAGTGTGCGTAAGTGTGTATAAAGTGCGTGTAAGTGCGGTTTATGTGTGTGTAATTTTGTGTAATTTTGTGTAATTGCGTAAAAAAGCGTGAAAGTGCGTGAAAGTACGTTTTAGTGTGTGTTAGTGTGTGTAAGTGTGTGTAACTGCGTGTAAGTGCGTGTAAGTGCGTATAATTGCGTGTAAGTACGTGTAGGTACATGTAAGTGCGTGTAAGTCCATGTAAGTGCACGTAAGTGCGTGCAAGTACGTGTAAGTGCGTGTACGTGCGTGTTAGTGCGTGTAAGTACATGTAAGTGTGTGTAAGTACGTGCACGTGCGTGTAAGTACATGGAAGTGCGTGTCAGTGCTTGTAAGTGTTTCTAAGTGCGTGTAAGTGCGTGTAAGTGCGTGTCAGTACGTGTAAGTTCGTGTAATTGCGTGTACGTGCGTGTAAGTGCATATAAGTTCTTGTAAGTGCAGTTTAAGTTTGTGTAAGTGCGTGTAAGTGCTTGTAAGTCTTTCTTAGTGTGTGTAAGTGTGTGTAAGTGCGTGTAAGTTTCTGTAAGTGCGTGTAAGTGCGTGTAATTGCGTGTAAGTGTATGTAAGTGTGTGTAAGTGCGTCTAAGTACGTGTGAGTGCGTGTGAGTGCGTGTAAGTGCATGTAAGTGCGTGTCGGTGTGTGTAAGTGCGTATAAATTTTTGTAAGTGCTTGTAAGTGCGTGTAAGTGTGTGTAAGTGCGTATAAGTACGTGTAAGTGTCTGTAAGTACGTGTAAGTACATGTAAGTGCGTGTAAGTGCGTATAAGTGCGTGTAAGTACGTGTAAGTGCATGTAAGTACGTGTAAGTGCCTGTATGTGCGTGTAAGTACGTGTAAGTGCGTGTAAGTACGTATAAGTGTGTGTAAGTGCGTGTAAGTACGTGTAAGTTCGTGT
Source organism: Penium margaritaceum (assembly GCA_023375785.1). NCBI lineage: Eukaryota > Viridiplantae > Streptophyta > Zygnematophyceae > Desmidiales > Peniaceae > Penium > Penium margaritaceum. Next base: position 19,115 of record SZWC01009088.1, read on the forward strand.
AAGTGCGTGTAAGTGCATGGAAGTTTGCATATGTGCGTGTAAGTGCGTGTACGTTTGTGTAAGTGTGTAGAAGTGTATGCAAGTGTGTGTAAGTGCGTGTAAATTGTGTAAATATGTGTAAGTGCGTGTAGGTGCGTATAAGTGCATGTTAGTGTGTGTAAGTGTGTGTAAGTGCGTGTAAGTGCATTTAAGTGTGTGTAAGTGCGTGTAATTGTGTTTACGTGCGTGTGAGTGTGTGTACGCGCATGTAAGTGTGTGTAAGTTTGTGTAAGTGCATGGAAGTGTGTGTAAGTGCATGTGAGTTTGTGTAAGTGCATGTAAGTGCGTGTAAGTGTGTGTAAGTACGTGTAATTTCCTTTAAGTGCGTGTAAATGCATGTAAGTGTGTATAAGTGCGGTTTAAACTTGTGTCAGTGCGTGTAAGTGTGTAAAACTGTGTGTAAGTTCCTGTAAGAGCGTGTAAGTATGTGTCAGTGCGTGTTAGTGTGTGTAAGTGTGTGTAAGTGCGTGTAAGTGCATGTAAGTGCGTGTAAGTGTGTGTAAGTTTGGATAACTACGTATAAGTGTGTGTAAATGCGTGTAAGTGCGTGTAAGTGCGTGTGAGTGCGTGTAAGTAAGTGTAAGTGCATGTCAATGCGTGTAAATGCGTGTAAGTGCTTGTAAGTACGTGTAATTATGTGTCAGCACATGTAAGTGCGTATAAGTATGAGTAAGTGCGTGTAAGTGCGTGCAAGTGCATGCAAGTGCGTGTAAGTGTATGTAAGTACGTGTAAGTGCGTGTAAGTGCGTGAAAGTGCATGTACGTATGTGTAAGTACGTGTAAGTTGGTGTAACTCTGTGTAAGTTTGTGTACGTTTGCGTAAGTGCGTGTAAGTGCGTGTAAGTACGTGTAAGTGCGTGTACGTGCGTGTAAATGCGTGTAAATGCGTGTAAGTGTGTGTAAGTACGTGTTAGTGCGTGTCCGTGTGTGTAAGCGCGTATAAGTGCTTGTAAGTGCGTGTAAGTGCATGTAAGTGCGTAAAAGTGCGTGTAAGTACGTGTACGTTTGTGTAAGTGCGTGTAAGTGCATGTAAGTACGTTTAAGTGTGTAAGTGGGTGTTAGTGTGTGCAAGTGCGTGTTAGTGCGTATAAGTGCGGGTAAGTGCGTGTAAGTGCGTGTAAGTGTGTGTAAGTGCGTGTAAGTAAGTGTAATTGTGTGTAACTGTGTGAAAGTTCGTGTAGGTGCGCGATGCGCACCTACACAAACTTACACACACTTACGCGCAGTGCACGTAAGTGCTTGTAAGTGCGTTTAAGTGCGTGCAAGTACGTGTAAGTACGTGTAAGTGCAAGTAAGTGCGTGTAAGTACATGTAAGTTTATGTAAGCATGTGTAAGTGTGTGTAAGTGCGTGTAAGTGTGTGTAAGTGTGTGTAAGTGCGTGTAAGCACATGTAAATGTGTGTAAGTACGTGTAAGTGCATGTAAGTGCGTATAAGTGCGTGTGAGTGCGTGTAAGTGCTTGTATGTATGTCTAAGTGTATGTAAGTGCTTGTAAGTGCGTGTAAGTGCGTGTAAGTACGTGCAAGTACGTGTAAGTTGATGTAAGTGCGTGAAAGTTTGTGTAAGTATGTGAAAGTGCGTGTAAGTGTGTGTTTGTGCGTGTAAGTGCATGTAAGATTGTGTAAGTGCGTGTAAGTGCGTGTGATTGTGTGTACGTTTGTGTAAGTATGTGTAAGTGCGTGTAAGTGTGTGTAAGAGCGTGTAAGTTTGTGTAAGTGCGTGTAAGTGCGTGTAAGTACGTGTAAGTGCGTGTAAGTTTGTGTAACTGCGTATAAGTGCGTGTGAGTACGGATAACTGCATGTAGGTACGTGTAAGTGCGTGTAATTACGTGTAAGTTTGTGTACGTGCGTGTAAGTATGTGTAAGTGCATGTAAGTATGTGTAAGTGCGTGTAAGTGCGTGTAAGTACGTGTAAGAGTATGTAAGTACGTGTAAGTACGTGTAAGTGTGTGTAAGTGCGTGTAAGTGTATGTACGTGCGTGGAAGTACGTGTAAGTGCGTGTAAGTATGTGTAAGTTTGTGTAAGTGTGTGCAAGTGCATGTAAGTGTGTGTAAGTGTGTGTAAGTAAGGTTTAAGTTCGTGTAAGTGCGTGTAAGTTTATGTAAGTTTGTGTAAGTGAATGTAAGTGCATGTAAGTGTGTGTAAGTGCGTGTAAGTGCGTGTTTGTGCGTGTTAGTATGTGTAAGTGTGTGTAAATGCGTGTAAGTACGTGTAAGTGCGTGTGAGTTTGTGTAAGTGCAAGTAAGTTTGTGTAAGTACGTGTAAGTACATGTAAGCACGTGTAAGTGCATGTAAGTGCGTGTAAGTGCACGTAAGTGCGTGTAAGTACGTTTAAGTGTGTGTAAGTGCTTATACCTTTGTGTAAGTGCGTGTAAGTGCGTGCAAGTGCGTGTAAGTGCATGTGAATACGTGTAGGGAAGTCTGAGAGCGTGTAAGTGTGTGTAAGTATGTGTAAGTACGTGTAAGTGCGTGTCAGTGCGTGTAAGTGCGTGTAAGTATGTGTAAGTTCATGTAAGTGCGTGTAAGTGTGTGTAAGTGCGTGTAAGTTTGTATAAGTGTGTGTAAGTGCGTGTAAGTATGTCTAAGTGCGTGTAAGTGCGTGTCTGTGTGTGTTAGTGCGTGTAAGTACGTGTAAGTACGTGTAAGTTTGTGTAAGTGCATATAAGTGTGTGTAAGTGCGTGTAAGTGTGTGGAAGTGCATGTAAGTGTGTGTGTCAGAGCGTGTAAGTGTGTGTAAGTGAATGTAATTGTGTGTAAGTGTGTGTTAGGGCGTGTTAGTGCATGTTAGTGCGTGTAAGTGTGTATAACTGCGTGTAATTCCGTGTAAGTACGTGTAATTGCGTGTAAGTGTGTGTAGGTACGTGTAAGTGCGTGTAAGTACGTGTAAGTGTGTGTATATGTGTGAAAGTGCGTGTAAGTATGTGTAAGTGCGTGTAAGTGCGTGTAAGTGCGTGTAAGTGCGTGTAAGTGCGTGTAAGTGCATGTAAGTATGCGTAAGTGCGTGTAAGTGCGTGTAAGTACGTGTAAGTGCGTGTAAGTACGTGTAAGTTTGTGTAAGTGTGTGTAAGTACGTGTAAGTGCGTGTACGTTGTGAAAGTGCGGTTTAAGCTTGAGTAAGTGGGTGTAAGTGCGTGTAAGTGCGTGTAAGTTTGTGTAAGTGCGTTTATGTATGTGTAAGTGTGTGTTAGTGTGTGTAAGTGCGTGTAAGTGTGTGTAACTGCATGTAAGTGCAGGTAAGTACGTGTAAGTTTGTGTAAGTGCGTGACAGTGCATGCAAGTGTGTGTAAGTGCGTGTAAGTGCATGAAAGTGCGTGTAAATTCATGTAAGTACGTGTAAGTGCATATAAGTGCTTGTAAGTGCGTGCATGTGCGTGTTAGTGCATGTAAGTGCGTGTAAGTGTGTGTAAGTATGTGTACGTTTGTGTAAGTGCGTCTAAGTGCGAATAAGTATGTGTAAATGCGTGTAAGAGCATGTAAGTACATGTAAGTGCATGTGAGTGTGTGTAAGTACGTGTAAGTTGGTGTAAGTGTGTGTAAGTTCGTAAGGGTTTGTGTAAGTGTGTGTAAGTGCATGTAAGTGTGTGTAAGTACGTGTAAGTGCCTGTAAGTGCATGTAAGTACGTATAAGTGCGTGTTAGTGCGTGTCAATGCGTGTAAGCACGTGTAAGTGCGTGTATGTACGTGTAAGTGCGTGTAAGCGTGTGTAAGTTTGTGTGAGTGCGTGTAAGTGCCTCTACGTACGTGTACGTGTGTGTAAGTGCGTGTTAGTGTGTGCAAGTACGTGTAAGTGCGTGCAAGTGCATGTAAGGACATGTAAGTGTGTGTAAGTTTATGTAAGTACGGGTAAGTGCAATAAGTGCGTGTGATTACGTGTATATACGTGTAAGTTTGTGTAAGTGCAAGCAAGTGCCTGTAAGTTGGTGTAAGTGCATGTTAGCACATATAAGTGCATGTAAGTTCGTGTATGTGCGTGTAAGTGCAAGTAAGTGCATTTGTGTAAGTGCGTGTAAGTGCGTCTTAGTGTGTGTAATTTTGTGCAAGTACGTGTAAGTGTGTGTAAGTGCGTGTACATACATGTAAGTGCGTGTAAGTGCATGTAAGTGCTTGTAAGTGCATGTAAGTGCATGGAAGTGCGTTTACATATGTGTAGGTCTGTGTAAGTGCGTGTAAGTGCGTGTAAGTGCGTATAAGTGCGTGTGAGTACATGTAAGTGGATGTGAGTGGGTGTGAGTGCGTGAAAGTATGTGTAAGTGCGTGTAAGTACGTGTCAGTGCGTGTAAGTGTGTGTAAGTGCGTGTAAGTTCGTGTAAGTACGTGTAAGTGCGTGTAAGTGCGTGTCCGTGCATGTAAGTGCGTGTAAGTGCGTGTAAGTACGTTCGTCCATGTATGTTTGTATAAGTGCGTGTAAGCATGTGTAAGTACGTGTAAGTGTGTGTAAGTGCGTGTAAGTGCGTGTGAGTGTGTGTAAGTGCGTGTAAGTACGTATAAGTGTGTGTGAAGTGCGTGGAAGTACGATTTATGTGCATGTAAGTTTGTGTAAGTTTGTGTAAGTGTGTGTAAGTGCGTGGAAGTGTGTGTAAGTACGTGTAAGTGTGTGTAATTACGTGTAAATGTGTGTAAGTATGTGTAAGTGCGTATAAGTACGTGTAATTGTGTGTTAGTACGTGTAAGTGTGTGTAAGTGTGTGTAAGTGCGTGTAAGTACGTGTAAGCGTGTGTCTGTTCGTGTAAGTGCATGTAAGTGTGTTTACATTCGTGTATGTACGTGTAAGTGTGAGTAAGTGCGTGTAAGTATGTGTACGTTTGTGTAAGTGCGTGTAAGTGCGAGTAAGTGCATGTAAGTGCGTGTAAGAACGTGTAAGTGCATGTAAGTGCGTGTAAGTGCATGTAAGTGCACGTAAGTGCACGTAAGTGCGTGGAAGTACGTGTAAGTACGTGTAAGTTTATGTAAGTGTGTGTATGTTCGTGTAAGTGTGTGAAAGTGCGGTTTAAGTTTGTGTAAGTGCGTGTAAGTGGGTGTAAGTTTGTGTATGTTTGTGTAAGTGTGAATAAGTATGTGTAAGTACGTGTTGGTGCGTGTAAGTGCGTGTAAGTGCGTGTAAGTGCATGTAAATGCATGTAAGTGCATGTAAGTGCGTGTCAGTGCGTGTAAGTGCATGAAAGTGTGTGTAAGTTCGTGTTAGTGTGTTGAAGTGGGTGCAAGTGCGTGTAAGTATGTGTAAGTGCGTGTAAGTGCATGTAAGTGCATGTTAGTGCTTGTCAGTGCTTGTAAGTATGTGTAAGTGTGTGTTAGTGCATGTAAGTGCATGTAAGTGCGTGTAAGTGCATGTAAGTGTGTGTAAGTATGTGCAAGTTGGTGTAAGTGCGTGTAAGTTCGTGTAAGTTTGGGTAACTTCGTGTAAGTGCGTGTAAGCGCATGTAAGTTCGTGTAAGTGCGTGTAGGTGCGTGTAAGTAAATGTAAGTGTGTGTTAGTGGGTGTCAGTGCATGTAAGCGCATATAAGTACGTGTAAGTAAATTTAAGTGTGTGCAAGTGCATGTAAATTTGTGTAAGTACGTGTAAGTGCCTGTAAGTGCGTGTAAGTGCGTGTAAGGGCGTGTAAGTGCTTATTAGTATGTGCAAGTGCGTGTAATTGCATGTAAGTGTGTGTCTATGTGTGTAAGTACGTGTAAGTGTGTTTAAGTGCGTGTAAGTGCGTATAAGTGTGTGTAGTTTTGTATAAGTACGTGTAAGTGCGTGTAAGTGTGTGTAAGAATGTGTATGTACATATAAGTACGTGTAAGTGCAAGTAAGTACGTGCAAGTACATGTAAGTGCAGGTTAGCACATTTAAGTGCGTGTAAGTTTGTGTAAGTGCGTGTAAGTGTAAGTAAGTGCATCCATGTAAGTGGGTGTAAGTGCGTGTTAGTGCGTGAAGTGTGTGCAAGTGCGTGTGAGTGCGTATAAGTGCGTGTACGTGTGTGTAAGTGCATTTAAGTGCGTGTAAGTGCATGTAAGTGCTTATAAGTGCGTGTAAGTACGTTTACGTACGTATAAGTGTGTCTAAGTGCATGTAAGTATGTGGAAGTGCGTGTAAGTGCGTGTAAGAACGTGTGAGTGCATGTATGTGGATGTGAGTACGTGTTAGTGCGTGTAAGTATGTGTAAGTGCGTATAAGTGGGTGTCAATGCGTGTAAGTGCGTGTAAAATCATGTAAGTGCGTGTAAGTGCGTGTAAGTGTGGATAAGTGCATGTCCGTACGTGTAAGTACGTGTAAGTGCGTGTAAGTATGTGTAAGTTTGTATAAGTGTGTGTAAGTGCATGTAATTGTGTGTAAGTGCGTGTAAGTATGTGTAAGTACGTATAAGTATGTGTAAGTGCATGTAAGTGTGTGTACATTCGTGTAAGTGCGTGTATGTGCATGTAAGTGCTTGTAAGTGCATGTTAGTACGTGTAAGTGCGTGTAAAGTGCGTGAAGTACAGTTTATGTGTGTTTTATTTCGTATAAGTTCGTGTAAGTGTGTGTAAGTGTGTGGAAGTACGTGTAAGTGCGTGTAAGTGTGTGTAAGTATGTGTAAGTACGTGTAAGTATATATAAGTGTGTGTAAGTGCGTGTAAGTGCGTGTTAGTGTGTGTAAGTGCATTTAAGTGTGTGTAAGTCCATGTAAGTGCTTGTAGGCACATGTACGTTTGTCTAAGTGCATGTAAGTGCGCGTACGTTTGTCTAAGTGCGTGTAAGTACGTGTAAAAGCGTGTAAGTGCGTGTAAGTTTGTGTTTGTGCGTGTAAGTACGTGTAAGTGTATGTAAGTGCGTGTAAGTGCGTGTAAGTGCGTGTAAGTTCGTGTATGTGCGTGTAAGTGCGTGTAAGTGCGTCCGTGTAAGTGCGTTTAAGTGTGCGGTAGTGAGGATAAGTGTGTGTTAGTTCGTGTAAGTGTGTATAAGTGCATGTAAGTGCGTGTAAGTGCATGTAAGTGTGTGTAAGTGCATGTAAGTGCGTGTAAGTGCACGTAAGTATGTGTAAGTGAGTTTAAGTGGATGTAAGTGTGTGTAAGTGCGTGTGAGTGCGTGTAAGTGGATGTGAGTATATGTAAGTGCGTGTAAGTATGTGTAAGTGCGTGTAAGTAGGTATCAGTGCGTATAAGTGCGTTTAAGAGTGTGTAAGCTTGTGTAAGTGCGTGTAAGTGTGTGTAAGTACGTGTCCGTGCATATAAGTACGTGTAAGTGTGTGTAAGTGCGTTTAAGTTCATGTAAGTGGGTGTGAGTACGTGTAAGTGCGTGTAAGTGCGTGTAAGTGCGTGTAAGTGCGTTTAAGTATGTATACGTGCATTTAAGTGCGTGTAAGTTTGTGTAAGTGCGTGTAAGTGCATGTAAGTACGTGTAAGTGCGTGTTAGTACGTGTAAGTGCGTGTAAAGTGCGTGGAAGTGTGGTTTATTTGCGTGTTATTTCGTGTAAGTTTGTGTAAGTACGTGTAAGTATGTGGAAGTGTGTGCAAGTGTGTGTAAGTGTTTGTAATTGCGTGTAAGTACGTGTAAGTTTGTGTAAGTGCGTGTAAGTGCGTGTTAGTACATGTAAGTATGTGTAAGTGTGGTTGAGTGCGTGTAAGTGTGTGTAAGCGTGTGTAAGCTTGTGTAAGTGCATGTACGTTTGTGTAAGTGCGTGTAAGTGCATGTAAGTGTATGTAAGTGTGTGTAAGTGTGTATCATTGCATGTAAGTGCATGTAAGTTTGTGTAAGTGCGTGTAAGTGCATGCAAGTGCGTCCGTGTAAGTGCGTGTAAGTGCGTGTTAGTGCGTGTAAGTGTGTGTTAGTGCTTGTAAGTGCGTGTAAGTGAGTGTAAGTGCATGTAAGTGCATGTAAGTGCGTGTAAGTACATGTAAGTGCATGTAAGTGTGCGTAAATGCGTGTAAGTGCGTTTAAGTACGTGTAAGTATGTGTAAGTGCGTGTAAGTGCGTGTAAGTACGTGTAAGTTCATGTAAGTACGTGTGAGTGTGTGTAAGTGGGTGTGAGTGCATGTAAGTGCGTGTTATTGTGTGTAAATGGGTGTAAGTGCTTGTAAGTTTGTGTAAGTGCGTGTAAGTGATTATAAGTGCGTGTAAGTTTGTGTCAGTGTGTGTAAGTGCGTGTATATATGTCTAAGTGCGTGTAAGTACGTGTAAGTGCGTGTAGGTACGTGTAAGTGCATGTAGGTATGTGTACATTTGTGTAAATGTGTGTAAGTGCATATAAGCGCGTGTATGTGTGTGTAAGTGCGTGTAAGTGCGTGTAAGTGCATGTAAGTATGCGTAAGTACATTTAAGTGTGTGTAAGTGCGTGTAAGTGCGTGTCCGTGCGTGTCAATGCGTGTAAGTGCATGTAAGTGCATGTATATTGGTGTAAGTGTGTATAAGTGCATGTAAGTGCGTGTAAGTGAGTGTAAGTACGTGTAGTGCGTGTAAGTGCGTGTAAGTGCGGTTTATGTGCGTGTAATTTTTTGCAAGTATGTGTAAGTGTGTGTAAGTGCATGGAAGTACGTGAAAGTACATCTAAGTGCGTGTAAGTACGTAGAAGTGCGTGTAAGTATGTGTAAGTGCGTTTAAGTGTGTGTAAGTGTGTGTAAGTGTGTGTTAGTGTGTGTTAGTGTGTGTAAGTGTGTGTAACTACGTATACGTGCGTGAAAGTACGTGTAAGTGCGTGTAAGTGTGTGTAGGTACGTGTAAGTGTGTATAAGTGTGTGTAAATGTATGTAAGTGGATGTAAGTGCATATAAATTCGTGTAAGTGCATCTAAGTGCATGTAAGTGGGTGCAAGTGCGTGCAAGTGCATGTAAGTGCGTGTAAGTACGTGTAAGTGTGTGTAAGTACGTGTAAGTACGTGTAAGTGTGTGTAAGTGCATGTAAGTGTGTGTAAGTGCGTGTAAGTACCTGTAGGTTCATGTAAGTACGTGTAAGTGCGTACAAGTGCGTGTAAATGCAGTTTGAGTTCGTGTAAGTGCGTATAAGTGCCTGTCAGTGCGTATCAGTTCGTGTAAGTGCGTGTAAGTATGTGTTAGTGCGTGGTAGTATGTGTAAGTGCGTGTAAATACCTGCAAGTGCATATAAGTACGTGTAAGTGCGTATAAGCTCGTGTAAGTGTGTGTAAGTGCGTGTAAGTATGTGTAAGTACGTATAAGTGCGTGTAAGTGCGTGTAAGTGCATGTAAGTGCGTGTAAGTACGTGTAAGTGCTTGTAAGTGTGTATAAGTGCATGTCAGTGCATGTAAGTGCGTATAAGTACGTGTAAGTTCGTGAAAGTGCGTGTAAGTGCAAGTAAGTGCGTGTAAAAGCTTGTAAGTACGTGTAAGTGTGTGTGCGTGCATGTAAGTGTGTGTAAGTACGTGTAAGTTGGTGTAAGTACATGTAAGTTTAAGTACGTTCGCGCAAGTGTGCGTAAGTTTGTGTTAGTGTGTGTAAGTGCGTGTAAGTGCGTATAAGTGCGTGTAAGTATGTGTAAGTGTGTGTTAGTGTGTGTTAGTGTATGTAAGCACGTGTAAGTACGTGTAACTGCATATAAGTGCGTGTAAGTGCGTGTAAGTGCGTGTAAGTGCCTGTAAGTTCGTGTAAGTGTGTGTAAGCGCGTGTAAGTGCTTGTAAGTGGGTGTAAGTACGTGTAAGTGTGTGCTAGTGTGTGCAAGTACGTGTACGTGTGTGTAAGTGTGTGTAAATACGTGTAAGTGTGTGTAAGTGTGTGTAAGTACGTGTTAGTACGTGTAAGTTCGTGTAAGTACGTGTAAGTGTGTGTAAGTGCATGTAAGTACGTGTATGTACGTGTAAGTACGTGTAAGTACGTGTAAGTACGTATAAGTGCATGTAAGCACATATAAGTGCGTGAAAGTGTGTGTAAGTGCGTGTAAGTTCATGTAAGTGCGTATAAGTGCGTGAAAGTGCGTCCGTATAAGTGTGTGTAAGTGCGTATTAATGCGTATAAGTGTGTGTAAGTGATAGTAAGTGTGTGTAAGTGTGTATAATGTGCCTTTGAGTGCGGTTAAGTACATGTAAGTTTGTGTAAGTTTGTGTAAGAGCATGTAAGTGGGTGTATGTTCGTGTAAGTTTGTGTAAGTGCCTGTAAGTACATAAAAGAACGTGTAAGTGTGTGTAAGTGCATGTTAGTGTGTGTTAGTGCGTGTTAGTGCATGTAAGTGCGTGTAGGTACGTGTATGTGTGTGTAAGTGCATGTAGTGCGTGTAAGTGCGTGTAAGTACGTGTAAGTGCGTGTAAGTGCTTGTAAGTGTGTGTCAGTACGTGTAGGTTCGTGTAAGTGCGTGTAACTGCGTGTAAGTGCGCGTAAGTGCGGTTTAGGTTTGTATAAATGCGTGTAAGTGTGTGTAAGTGCGTGTAAGTTTGTGTAAGTGCGTGTAAGTATGTATAAGTGCGTGTTAGTGTGTATAAGTGCGTGTAAGTGCGTGTAAGTGCATGTAAGTGTGTGTAAGTTTGTGTAAGTACATGTAAGTACGTGTAAGTACGTGTAAGTGCGTGTAAGGGCGTGTAAGTACGTGTAAGTGCATGTAATTGCGTGTAAGTGTGTGTAAGTGTGTGTACGTGCATGTAAATGTGTGTAAGTGCATGTAAGTGCGTGTAAGTGCGTGTAAGTGCGTATAAGTGCATGTTAGTCTGTGTCAGTGTGTGTCAATGCGTGTAAGTACGTGTAAGTGCGTGTATGTGCGTGTAAGTGTGTGTAAGTGTGTGTAAGTGCGTATAAGTGCGTGTAAGTTTGTATAAGTACGTGTAAGTGTGTGGAAGTGTTTGCAAGTACGTGTACGTTTGTGTCAGTGTGTGGAAGGGTGTGTAAGTCCGTGCAAGTACATGTAAGTGTGTATAAGTGTGTATAAGTGTGTGCAAGTGTGTGTAAGTACGTGTAAGTACGTGTAAGTGCGTGTAAGTGCGTGGAAGCAATTACACGCACTCACACGAACTTACACACACTTACACGCAAGTGTAAGTGGGTGTACATTTGTGTAAGTGTGCATAAGTGCGTGTAAGTGTGTGTAAGTACGTGAAAGTATGTGTAAGTACGTTTAAGTGCAAGTAAGTGCGTGTAAGTACTTGTAAGTGCATGTAAGCACGTCTAAGAGTGTATAAGTGCGTGTAAGTGCGTGTAAAAGCATGTAAGTGCGTGTAACCACCTATAAGTGCGTGTAAGTGCAAGTAAGTACGTGTGAATGCGTGTGAGTGCGTCTTAGTACGTGTAAGTGCATTTCGATGCGTGTATGTGCGTGTAAATATGTGTAAGTGTGTATAAGTACGTGTAAGTGCGTGTAAGTACATGTAAGTCCGTGTAAGTGCATGTAAGTGTGTGTTAGTATGTGTAAGTGCGTGTAAGTGCATGTTAGTGTGTGTTAGTGCGTGTAAGTGGGTGTAACTGTGTATAAGTGTGTGTAAGTGCGTGTAAGTGCGTGTAAGTGTATATAGGTATGTGTACGTGCGCTTAAGTGTGTGTAAGTGCGTGTACGTGAGTGTAAGTACGTGTAAGTACGTGTAAGTGTGTGTAAGTATGTGTAATTGCGTGCAAGTACGTGCAAGTGCGTATAAGTACGTGTGAGTCGGTGTAAGTGCGTGTAAGTTCGTGTAAGTTTGTGTAAGTGTGTGTAAGTACGTGTAAGTGCGTGTAAGTGCGTGTAAGTGCATGTAAGTACGTGTAAGTGCATGTAAGTGCGTGTAAGTGTGTGTAAGTGTGTGTAAGTACATGTAAATACGTGTAAGTGCATGTAAGTGCGTGTAAGTGCATGTAAGTGCGTGCAAGAACATGTTAGTGCGTGTTAGTGCTTGTCAGTGCGTGCAAGTACGTGTAAGTGTGTGTAAGTGCATGTAAGTGCGTGTAAGTACGTGTAAGTGCGTATAAGTACATGTAAGTTCGTGTAAGTGCGTGGAAGTATGTGTAAGTGCATGCAAGTGCGTGTAAGTGCGTGTAAGTGCATGTAAGTGCATGTAAGTGCGTGCAAGTGTGTGTAAGTGCTTGTAAGTGCGTATACGTGTGTGCAAGCATGTGTAAGTGCGTGTAAGTGCGTGTAAGTTCATGTAAGTGCGTGTAAGTATGTGTAAGTGCTTGTAAGTACATGTAAGTGCATGTAAGACCGTGTTAGTGTGTGCAAATACGTGTATGTGCATGTAAGTGTGTGTAAGTACGTGTTAGTGCGTGTAAGTGTATGTAAGTGCGTGTAAGTGCGTGTTAGTTTGTGTAAGTACGTGTAAGTGCGTGTAAGTGTGTGTAAGTATGTGTATGTACGTGTAAATGCATTCAAGTGCGTGTAAGTACGTGTAAGTGCATGTAAGCACATGTAAGTGCGTGTATGTGCGTGTAAGTGCGTGTAAGTCGTGTAAGTGCGTGTAAGTGCGTGTAAGAGCGTCCGTGTAAGTGCATGTAATTGCGTGTTAGTGCATGTAAGTGTGTGTAAGTACATGTAAGTGCGTGTTTGTGTGTGTAAAGTGCGTGTAATTACGGTTTATGTGCGTGTGAATTTGTGTAACTTTGTGTAAGTGCGTGTAAGTACGTGAAAGTGCGTGTAAGTGCATGTAAGTGCGTTTAAGTGCGTGTTAGTGTGTGTAAATTTGTGTGACTTCGTGTAACTGTGTGTAAGTGCGTATAAGTGCGTGTAAGTACGTGTAAGTACACGTAGGTACGTGTGAGTGTGTGTAAGCGCGTGTAAGCACGTGTAAGTACGTGTAAGTACGTGTAAGTGCGTGTAAGTGTGTGCACATGTGTGTAAGTATGTGTAAGTGTGTGTAAGTGTGTGTAAGTGCATGTAAGTGCACGTAAGTGCGTGTAAGTGCGTGTCAATACGTGTAAGTGTGTGTAAGTACGTGTAAGTGTGTGTAAGTGCGTGTAAGTATGTGTAAGTGCCGTTTACGTTCGTGTAAGTACGTGTAAGTGCGTGTAAGTGCGTGTAAGTTCGTGTAAGTTGGTGTAAGTGCGTGTAAGTTTGTGTAAGTACGTGTAAGTGCGTGTAAGTACATGTCAGTGCGTGTAAGTGCGTGTAAGTGTGTTTAAGTGCGTGTAAATGCGTGTAAGTGGATATACGTGCGTGTAAGTGCGTGTAAGTATGTGTAAGTTGGGTAAGTGCGTGTAAGTTGGTGTAAGCTTGCCCAAGTACGTGTACGTTTGTGTATGTGTGTGTAAGTGCAAGTAAGTGCATGTCAATGCATGTAAATGCATGTAAGTGTGTGTACGTGCATGTAAGTGTATGTAAATACGTGTAAGTTGGCGTAAGTGCGTGTAAGTTCGTGTAAGGTCACGTAAATGCGTGTAAGTGCATGTAAGTACGTGTAAGTGCGTATAAGTGTGTGTTAGTGTGTGTTAGTGCGTGTAAGCATGTGTAAGTGTGTATAAGTACGTGTAGGTGTGTGTAAGTGCATGTGAGTGTGTGTAAGTGTGTGTAAGTTTGTGTAAGTGCGTGTAAGTGCGTGTAAGTACTTGTAAGTGCATGTAAGTGCGTGTAAGAGCATGTAAGTGCGTGTTAGTGTGTGCAAGTGCGTGTAAGTGCGTGTAAGTACTTGTAAGTACGTGTAAGTACGTGTAAGTATGTGTAAGTGCGTGTAAGTGCCTTTAAGTTTGTGTAAGAACGTTTAAGTGCGTGTAAGTGGATGTAAGTACGTGTATGTACGTGTAAGTACGTGTAAGTGTGTGTAAGTACGTGTAAGTACGTGTAAGTGCATGTAAGCATATGTAAGTACGTGTAAGTGCGTTTACGTTTGTGTAAGTGTGTATAAGTGTGTGTAAGAGCGTCCATGTAAGTGCGTATAAGTGTGTGTTAGTGCGTGTAAGTGTGTGTAAGTGTGTGTAAGTGCGTGTAACTGAGTGTAAAGTTCGTGTAAGTGCGGTTTATGTGCGTGTAATTTCGTGCAAGTTCGTGTAATTGTGTGTAAGTACGTGAAAGTGCGTGTAAGTACGTGTTAGTGTATGTTAGTGTGTGTAAGTGTGTGTAACTGCGTGTAAGTACGTATAAGTGTGTGTAATTATGTGTATGTGTGTGTAGGTACATGTAAGTGTGTGTAAGTGTATGTAAGTGTGCGTAAGTGCGTGCAAGTACGCGTAAGTGCGTGTACATGCGTGTTAGTGCGTGTAAGTACGTGTAAGTGTGTATACGTGCGTGTACGTACTAGTAAGTACATGTAAGTGCGTGTAAGTATGTGAAACTGCGTTTAAGTGCGTGTAAGTGCATGTAAGTGTGTGTAAGTGCGGTTTAAGTTTGTGTAAGTGCGTGTCAGAGTGTGTAAGTGCGTGTAAGTTTGTGTAAGTACGTGTAAGTGCGTGTAAGTGTGTGTAAGTGTGTGTAAATGCATCTGTGTCTGTAAGTGCATGTGCGTGCGTGTAAGTGCCTGTAAGTGTGTGTACGTACGTGTAAATGCGTGTAAGTGCATATAAGTACGTGTAAGTGCGTGTAAGTATGTGTAAGTTGGTGTAAGCGCTTGTAAGTTTGTGTACGTTTGTGTAAGTGTGTGTAGGTGCATGTAAGTGCGTCTTAGTGCATGTAAGTGCGTGTACATGCCTATAAGTACGTGTAAGTACGTGTAAGTGCATGTAAGTGTGTGTAAGTACGTGTACGTTGGTGTACGTGCATGTAAGTTCGTGTAAGTTTGCGTAAGTGCGTGTAAGTACGTGTAAGTGCGTGTAAGTGTGTGTAAGTCTGTGTACGTGCGTATAAGTGCGTGTAAGTACGTGTTAGTGTGTGTCAGTGTGTGTAAGCGTGTGTAAGTGTGTGTAAGTGCGTGTAAGTGTGTGTAAGTGCATGTGAGTGCGTGTAAGTGCGTGTAAGTTTGTGTAAGTGTGTGTAAGTGCCTGTGAGTACTTGTAAGTGCGTGTAAGTGCCTGTAAGTGCGTATCACTGTGTGCAAGTGCGTGTAAGTGCGTGTAAGTGCATGTTAGTACGTGTAAGTACGTGTAAGTGTGTGTAAGTTTGTGTAAGTGCGTGTAAGTTAATGTAAGTACGTGTAAGTGCATGTAAGTGTGTGTGAGTACGTGTATGTACGTGTAAGTACGTGTAAGTGCGTATAAGTGTGTGTAAGTACGTGTAAGTACATGTAAGCACATGTAAGTGCGTGTAAGTGCGTCTAAGTGTGTCTACGTTTGTGTAAGTGCGTGTAAGTGTGTGTAAGAGCGTCCGTGTAAGTGCATATAAGTGCCTGTTAGTGCGTGTAAGTGTGTCTTAGTGCGTGTAAGTGTGTGTAAGTGTGTGTAAAGTGCATGTAAGTGCGGTTTATGTGCATGTAATTTTGTGTATGTTCGTGTAATTGCGTGTAAGTGCGTTTAAGTCTGTGTAAGTACCAATAAGTGCGTGTAAGTGCGTGTAAGTGCGTGTAAGTACGTGTAGGTACGTGTAAGTGCGTGGAAGTATGTATAAGTGCGTGTAAGTGCGTGTAAGTGTGTGTAAGTGCGTGTAAGTGCGTGTAAGTGCCTGCACGTATGTGTAAGTACGTGTAAGTGCGTGTAAGTGCGTGTAACTGCGTGTAAGTGCGTGTAAGGGTGGTTTAAGTTTGTGTAAGTGCGTGTCAGTACGTGTAAGTACGTGTAAGTTCATGTAAGTGCGTGTAAGTAAGTGTAAGTGCGTGTAAGTGCGTCTAAGTGCGTGTAAGTACGTGTAAGTACATGTAAGTGCGTATATGTGCGTGTAAGTGTGTGTAAGTGCGTGTAAATATGTGAAAATGCGTGTAAGTGTGTGTAAGTGCGTGTTAGTGCGTATCAGTATGTGTAAGCGCGTGTAAATACATGTGAGTGCGTGTAAGTGTTTGTAAGTGCGTGTACGTGCGTGCAAGTGTGTGTAATTTTGTGTAAGTGCGTGTAATTGCGTGTAAGTGTGTGTAAGCTTGTGTAAGTCTGTGTTAGAATGTGCAAGTGCGTGTAAGTACGTGTAAGTGTGTATAAGTGCGTGTAAGAACGTGTATGTACGTGTAAGTACGTGTAAGTGCAAGTAAGTGCGTGTAAGTACGTGTAAGTGCATATAAGCACATGTAAGTGCGTGTAAGTGTGTGTAAGTGCGTGTAAGTTCGTGTAAGTGCGTGTAAGTATGTGTCACTACGTGTTTGTATGTGTAAGTGCGTGTAACTGCATGTAAGTGCGTATAAGTGCGTGTAAGTGCGTGTAAGTTTGTGTAAGTGCGTGTAAGTGCGTGTAAGTGTGTGTAAGTACGTGTAAGTGCGTATAAGTGAGTGTATGTGCATGTAAGTGCATGTAAGGGTGTATAAGTGCTTGTAAGTGTGTGTAAGTGCATGTTAGTGCATGTACATGCGTGTAAGTGCAGGTAAGTTTGTGCAAGTGCGTGTAAGTGCGAGTAAGGGCGTGTAAATGCCTGTACGTGCGTTTAAGTTCATGTAAGTGCATGTAAGTGTGTGTAAGTACGTGTTAGTCGGTATAAGTGCGTATAAGTACATGTAAGTACGTGTACATGCGTGTAAGTGTGTGTAAGTGTGTGTAAGTGCGTGTTAATGAGTGTCAGTGTGTGTAAGCGAATGTAAGTGCGTGTAAGTGTGTGTGAGTGCGTGTAAGTACGTATAAGTGTGTGTAAGTGCGTGTAAGTTTTTATAAGTGTGTGTAAGTGCGTGTAAGTGCTTGTCAATGCGTGTATGTGCGTGTAAGTGCGTGTTAGTGTGTGCAAGTGTATGTAAGTGTGTGAAAGTATGTGTAAGTGCTTGTAAGTGTGTGTAAGTTCCTGTAAGTACGTGTAAGTGCGTGTAAGTGCGTGTAGGTATGTGTATGTACGTGTAAGTATGTGTAAGTGGGTGTAAGTATGTGTAAGTGTATATAAGCACATGTAAGTGCGTGTAAGTGCATGTAAGTACATCTGTGTAAGTCTGTGTAAGTGCATGTTAGTGCGTATAAGTGTGTATAAGTGCGTGTGAGTATGTGAGTGCGTGTTTGTGCATGTAAGTGCGTGTCGGAGCGTGTAAGTGCGTATAACTTTGTGTAAGTGCTTTTAAGTATGTGTAAGTGCGTGTAAGTGCGTGTAAGTGCGTGTACGTATGTGTAAGTATGTGTAAGTATGTGTAAGTACGTGTAAGTGTGTGTAAGTGTGTATAAGTGCATGTAAGTGCGTGTAATTGGGTGTAAGTGCGTGTTAGTGTGTCTTAGTGCGTGTAAGTATGTGTAACTGCGTGTAAGTGTGTATAAGTACGTGTAAGTGCGTGCAAGTGCATATAAGTGTGTGTAAGTGCGTGTATGGATGTGTAAGTACGTGTAAGTGTGCATAAGTGTGTGTAAGTGTGTGTAAGTATGTGTAAGTGCGTGTAAGTGTGTGTAAGTACGTGTAAGTTTGTGTAAGTGCGTGTAAGTGTGTGTAAGTGTGTGTAAATGTGGTTTAAGTTTGTGCAAGTGCGTGTAAGTGTGCGTAAGTGCGTGTAAGTTCGTGTAAGTGCGTCTAAGTGCGTGTAAGTTCGTGTAAGTGTGTGTAAGTACGTGTAAGTGCGTGTAAGTGCGTGTAAGTTTGTATAAGAGCGTGTAAGTACGTGTAAATTATTGTAAGTGCATGTAACTGCGTGTTAGTGCATGTAAGTGCATGTAAGTGCGTGTAAGTTTGTGTAAGCGAGTGTAAGTGCGAGTAATTGCGTGTAAGTGCGTGTAAGTGCGTGTAAGTACATGTTAGTGCATGTAAGTGCATGTAAGTGCGTGTAAGTACGTATAAGTGCATGTCAGTGCGTGTCAGTGCGTGTTAGCATGTGTAAGTACGTGTAAGTGCGTGTAAGTGCGTGTAAGTACGCGTAAGTGTGTGTAAGTGCATGTAAGTTTGTGTAAGTGTGTGTAAGTGCATGTAAGTGCTTGTAAGTGCGTGTAAGTGCGTGTAAGTGCGTATTAGTGTGTGCAAGTGTGTGTAAGTACGTCTAAGTGCGTGTAAGTATGTGTAAGTGTGTGCAAGTGTGTATAAGTACGTGTAAGTGTGTGTAAGTACGTGTAAGTACGTGTAAGTGCGTGTAAGTGCGTATTAGTGCGTGTAAGTGCGTGTAAGTGCGTATAAGTGTGTGTAAATGCATGTAAGTGCGTGTAAGTGTGTGTAAGTATGTGTAAGTGGATAAAAGTGGGTGTAAGTGCGTGTACGTTTGCGTAAGTGTGGGTAAGTGCGTGTAAGTGTGTGTAAGTGCGTGTAAGTTGTGTAAGTACGTGTAAGTGCATGTAAGTGCGTGTAAGTGCATGTAAGTGTGTGTAAGTGCGTGTAAATGCATGTAAGTGTACGTTAGTATGTGTAATTGCATTTAAGTGCGTGTGAATGTGTGGAACTGCATGTAAGTGCGTGTAAGTACGTGTAAGTACGTGGAAGTGTGTGTAAGTGCGTGTAAGTATGTGTAAGTACGTGTAAGTGTGTGTAAGTGCGAGTAAGTATGTATAAGTTCGTGTAAGTGCATGTAAGTGCGTGTAAGGGTGTGTAAGTGCGTGTAAGTGTGTGTTAGTGTGTGTAAGTGCGTGTAAGTGCATGTAAGTTAGTGTAAGTACGTGTAAGTGCATGAAAGTGCGTGTACGTTTGAGTAAGTACGTGTAAGTATGTGTAAGTACGTGTTAGTGCATGTAAGTGTGTGTAAGTGTGTGTAAGTGCGTGTAAGTGCGTGTAAGTACGTGCAAGTGCGTGCAAGTGCGTGTAAGTGCATGTAAGTGCGTGTAAGTGTATGTAAGTGCGTGAAAGTGCATGTAAGTGTGTGTAAGTACGTGTGAGTTGGTGTAACTCCTTGTAATTTCGTGTAAGTTTGTATAAGTGTGTGTAAAGTGCGTGTAAGTGTGTGTAAATGCGAGTAAATGCGTGTAAGTGCGTGTAAGTACGTGTTACTGCGTGTCAGTGCGTGTAAGCGCGTGTACGTACGTGTAAGGGCGTGTAAGTGTATGTAAGTGTGTGTAAGTGCGTGTAATTTTGTGTAAGTGCATGTAAGTTCATGTAAGTGCGTGTTAGTGTGTGTAAGTGTGTGTTAGTGTGTGCAAGAACGTGTAAGTGTGTGTGAGTGCGTGTAAGTGCGTGTAAGTGCGTGTAAGTGCGTGTAAGTACGTGTAAGTTCGTGTAAGTATGTGTAAGTGCGTGTAAGAGCGTGTAAGCACGTGTATCTACGTGTAAGTACCTGTAAGTGCAAGTAAGTGCGTGTAAGTACGTGTAAGTGCATATAAGCATATTTAAGTACATGTAAGTGCGTGTAAGTGCGTGTAAGTTCGTGTTAGTATGTGTACGTATGTGTCAGTGCGAGTTAGTGTGTGTAAGTACGTGTGAGTATAAGTGCGTGTCAGTACGTGTAAGTGCGTGTAAGTTCGTAAAAGTACGTGTAAGTTTATGTAAGTACGTGTAAGAACGTGTAAGTGCGTGTAAGTGTGTGTAAGTGTATGTAAGTGCGTGTAAGTGCATATAAGTGCTTGTAAGTGTGTGTAATTACGTGTTAGTGCATTTAAGTGCGTATAATTGCGTGTAAGTTCGTGTAAGTGCGTGTAAGTGCGAATAATTGCGTGTAAATGCCTCTAAGTGCGTGTAAGTGCGTGTAAGTGCATGTAAGTATGTGTAAGTATGTGTAAGTTGGTATACGTGTGTGTACGTTTGTGTAAGTTCATGTATGTGCGTGTAAGTGCGTGTAAGTATATGTAAGTGCGTGTAAGTATGTGTAAGTGCGTGTAAGTGTGTGTAAGTGCTTGTTAGTGCGTGTCAGTACCTGTAAGCATGTGTAAGTGTGTGTAAATGCGTGTAAGTACGTGTAAGTGCGTGTAAGTGTGTGTAAGTGCGTGTAAGTTTGTGTAAGTGCATGTAAGTGCGTGTAAGTACTAGTAAGTGCGTGTAAGTGCGTGGAAGTGCATGTTAGTGTGTACAAGTGTGTGTAAGTGCGTGTAAGTGCATGTAAGTACGTGTAAGTGCATGTAAGTGTGTGTAAGTGCGTGTAAGTGTGTGTAAGTTCGTGTAAGTGCGTGTAAGTGCCTATAAGTGCGTGAAAGTACGTGTATATGCGTGTAAGTATGTGTAAGGGCATGTAAGTACGTGTAAGTGCATGTAAGCACATGTAAGTGCGTGTAAGTACATGTAAGAGTGTGTACGTTCATGTAAATGCGTGTAAGTACATCCGTGTAAGTGCGTGTAAGTTCGTGTTAGTGCGTGTAAGTGTGTGTAAGTGCGTGTGAGTGTGTGTGAGTGGGTGTTGTGTGTAAGTGCTTGTCAATGCATGTAAGTGCGTATACATTCGTGTAAGTGCTTGTAAGTATGTGGAAGTGTGTGTAAGTGCATGTAAGTGCGTGTAAGTGCGTATAAGTGTGTGTAAGTACGTGTAGGTACGGGTAAGTGTGTGTAAGTGTGTATACGTGTGTGTAAGTTCATGTAAGTGCGTGTATGTATGTGTAAGTGTGTGTAAGTGCGTGTAGGTGCGTATAAGTGCGTTTAAGTGCGTGTACATTTGTGTAAGTGTGTGTTAGTTCATGTAAGTGTGTGTAAGTGATGTACGTCGTCTAAGTACGTGTAAGTGCGTGTAAGTGCCTGTAAGTGCATGTAAGTGCGTGTAAGTGCATGTAAGAGTGTGTAAGTGCGTGTAATTGTGTTTAAGTGCGTGTGAGTGTGTGCAAGTGTATGTAAGTGCGTGTGAGTTCGTGTAAGTGCGTGGAAGTGTGTGTAAGTGTGTGTAAGTGTGTGTAAGTGTGTGTAAGTGTGTGTAAGTGTGTGTAAGTGCGTGTTAGTACGTGTAAGTTCGTGTAAGTACGTGTAAGTGCATTTAAGTTTATATAAGTACGGTTTACGTTTGTGTAAGTGTGTGTAAGTGCGTGTAAGTGCGTGTAAGTTTATGTCATTACGTGTAAGTATGTGTAAGTATGTGTTAGTGCGTGTAAGTGTGTGTAAGTGTCTGTAAGTGCGTGTAAGTGCATGTAAGTGCGCGCAAGTGCATGCAAGTGCATGTAAGTGCATGTAAGTGCATGTAAGTGTGTGTAAGTGCGTGAAAGTGCATGTAACTGTGTGTAAGTACGTGTAAGTTGGTTTAACTCAAGGTTATTTGGCGTAAGTTTGTGTAAGTGCGTGTAAAGTGCGTGTAAGTACGTTCAAATGCGTGTAAATGCGTGTAAGTGGGTGTAAGTACGTGTAAGTGCGTGTCACAGCGTATAAGTGCGTGTACGTACGTGTAAGTACGTGTAAGTGTGTGTAAGTGTGTGTAAGTGCGTATAAGTGTGTGTAATTTTGTGTAAGTGTGTGTAAGTGCGTGTAAGTGCGTCTAAGTGTGTGTAGGTGTGTGTTAGTGTGTGCAAGTGCGTGTAAGTACGTGTAAGTGCGTGTAAGTACATGTAAGTGCGTTTAAGTGCGTGTAAGTGTGTGTAAGTGCTTGTTCCTGAGTGTCAGTACGTATAAGCGTGTGTAAGTGTGTGTAAGTGTGAGTAAATACGTGTAAGTACGTGTAAGTACATGTAAGTGCGTGTAAGTTTGTGTAAGTGCGTGTAAGTGCGTGTAAGTGCTTGTGAGTGCATGTAAGTGTGTGTAAGTGTGTGTTAGTGTGTTCAAGTGCGTGTAAGTGCATGTAAGTGCGTGTAAGTACATGTAAGTACATGTAAGTGTATGTAAGTGCGTGTAAGTGTTTGTAAGTTTGTGTGAGTACGTGTTAGTGCCTGTACGTGCGTGTAAGTGCGTGTATGTATGTGTAAGCACGTGTAAGTCCGTGTAAGTATGTGTAAGTGCATGTAAGCACATGTAAGTGCGTATAAGTGCATGTAAGTGCGTGTATGTTTGTGTAAGTGCGTGTAAGTGCGTGCTAGTACATGCGTGTAAGTGTGAGTAAGTGCGTGTAAATGCCTCTTAGTGCGTGTAAGTGTGTGTAAGTGCATGTAAGTGTGTTTAAGTAGGTATAAGTTGGTGCAAGTGCGTGTATGTTTTTGTAAGTTCGCGTAAGTGCATGCAAGTGTGTGTTAGTACGTGTAAGTGCGTGTAAGTGCGTGTAAGTGCATGTAAGTGTGTGTAAGTGTGTGTTAGCATGTGTCAGTGCGTATAAGCATGTGTAAGTGTATGTAAGTGAGTGTAAGTGCGTGTAAGTACATGTAAGTACGTGTAAGTACGTGTAAATTCGTGTAAGTGTGTGTAAGTGCGTGTAAGTGCTTGTAAGTGCGTGTAAGTGTGTGTAAGTGCTTCTTAGTGTGTGCAAGTGTATATAAGTGTGTGTATGTGCGTATAAATACGTGTAAATGCGTGTAAGTGTGTATGAGTACGTGTAAGTGTGTGTAACTGCGTGTAAGTGCGTGTAAGTGCGTGTAAGTGCGTGTAAGTATGTGTATGTATGTGTATGTATGTGAAAGTGTGTATAAGTACGTGTAAGTGCATGTAAGCCCATGTAAGTGCGTGTAAGTGCATGTAAGTGCGTGTATGTTTGTGTAAGTGCGTGTAAGTGCATGTAAGTGCATCCGTGTAAAAGCATCGGTGTAAGTGCGTGTTAGTGCGTGTAAGTGTGTGTAAGTGTGTGCAAGTGTGTGTAAGTATGTTTCAATTGCGTGTAAGTGCGGTTTATGTGCGTGTAATTTCGTGTAAGTTCGTGTAAGTGTGTGTAAGTGTGTGAAAGTCTGTGTAAGTGCGTGTAAGTGCGTGTTAGTGTGTGTTAGTGCGTGTAAGTGTGTGTAACTGTGTGTAAGTATGTGTAAGTGCGTATAAGTGCATGTAAGTGTGTGTAGGTACGTGTAAGTACGTGTAAGTTCGTGTAAGTGCGTCTAAGTGCGTGCAAGTACATGTAAGTGCGTGTAATTGTGTGTAAGTACGTGTAAGTGTGTGTAAGTGCGTGCACTTGCGTCTAAGTACGTGTAAGTGCGTGTAAGTGCATGTCAGTGCGTGTAAGTGCGTGTAAGTGTGTATAAGTTCATGTAAGTTCATGTAAGAGCGTGTAAGTTCGTATAAGTGCGTGTAAGTGGTTGTAAGTGCGTGTAAGTGCATGTAAGTGTGTGTAAGTGCGTGTAAGTGCATGTAAGTGTGTGTAAGTGCCTATAAATGCGTGTAAGTGCATGTAAGTGCGTGTAAGTGCATGTAAGTGCGTGTAAGTGCATGTTAGTGCGTGTCAGTGCGTGTAAGTACGTGTAAGTGTGTGTAAGTGCGTGTAAGTGCGTGTAAGTGCGTCTAAGTGCGTGTAAGTGCGTGTAAGTGCGTCTAAGTGCGTGTAAGTGCGTGTAAGTGCGTCTAAGTGCGTGTAAGTGCGTGTAAGTGCGTCTAAGTGCGTGTAAGTGCGTGTAAGTGCGTCTAAGTGCGTGTAAGTGCGTGTAAGTGCGTCTAAGTGCGTGTAAGTGCGTGTAAGTGCGTCTAAGTGCGTGTAAGTGCGTGTAAGTGCGTCTAAGTGCGTGTAAGTGCGTGTAAGTGCGTCTAAGTGCGTGTAAGTGCGTGTAAGTGCGTCTAAGTGCGTGTAAGTGCGTGTAAGTGCGTCTAAGTGCGTGTAAGTGCGTGTAAGTGCGTCTAAGTGCGTGTAAGTGTGTGTAAGTGCGTATAAATGCGTGTAAGTGCATGTAAGTGCGTGTAAGTGCATGTAAGTGCGTGTAAGTGCATGTTAGTGCGTGTCAGTGCGTGTAAGTACGTGTAAGTGTGTGTAAGTGCGTGTAAGTGCGTCTAAGTGCGTGTAAGTTTGTGTAAGTGCGTGTAAGTGCATGTAAGTGCGTGGAAGTGCGTGTACCTTTGCGTTAGTGCGTGTAAGTGCGTGTAAGTGCTAGCAAGTGCGTGTAAGTACGTTTAAGTGCGGATAGGTGTGTGCAAGTACGTGTAAGTGTGTGTAAGTGCGTGTAAGTGCATGTAAGTGCATGTAAGTAATTACACGCACTTATACAAACTTACACACACTTACACGCAAGTGTAAGTGTGTGTAAGTTTGTGTAAGTGCACGTAAGTGCGTGTAAGTGCGTGTAAGTACGAGCAAGTACGTGTAAGTACGTGCAAGTTCAAGTAATTGTGTGTAAGTACGTGTAAGTGCATGTAAGCACGTGTAAGTACGTGGAAGTGCGTGTAAGGACGTGTTAAGTGCGTGTAAGTGTGTGTAAGCATGTATAACTGCGTGTAAGTGCGTGTAAGGGCGTGTGAGTACGTGTGAGTGTGTAATAGTACATGTAAGTATGTGTCGATGCGTGTAAGTGGGTGTAAGTATGTGTAAGTGCATGTAAGTGCGTGTAAGTGCGTGTAAGTGCGTGTTAGTATGTGTTAGTACGTGTAAGTATGTGTAACTGCGTTTAAGTGCGTGTAAGTGCGTGTAAGTGCGTGTAATTGCGTGTAAGTGCGTGTAAGTACGTGTAAGTGCGTTTAAGTGCGTGTAAGTGTGTGTAAGTGCGTGTAAGTGCGTGTAAGTACGTATAAGTGCGTGTAAGTGTGTATAAATGTGTTCAAGTGCCTACAAGTGCGCGTAAGAATGTGTAAGTGTGTGTAAGTGTGTGTAAGTGTGTGAAAGTGTATGTAAGTGTGTGTAAGTGCGTGTAAGTGCGTGTAAGTGTGTGTAAGTGCGTGGAAGTGCCTGTAAATGCGGTTTGAGTTCATGTAAGTGTGTGTAAGTGCGTGTAATTTCTTGTACATTCGTATACGTGAGTGTAAGTATGTGTCAATGCATGTTAGTGCGTGTAAGTGCGTGTAAGTGCGTGTAAGTATGTGTAAGTATGTGTAAGTTTGTGTAATTGCCTGTAAGGATGTGTAAGTGTGTACAAGTGTGTGTAAGTCCGTGTAAGTGCGTATACGTGCATGTAAGTGCGTGTAAATGCATGTAAGTGCTTGAAAGTGCGTGTAAGTGCGTGTTAGTGCATGTAAGTGCGTGTAAGTACGTGTAAAATCATGTTACTACGTGTAAGTGCCGGTAAGTGCGTATAAATGCCTGTAAGTACGTGTAAGTGCGTGTAAGTCCATGTAAGTGTGTGTAAGTACGTGTAAGCTGGTGTAAGTGCGTGTAAGTGCATTTAAGTGCGTGTAAGTGAGTATAAGTACGTGTTAGTTCGTGTAAGTGCGTGTAAGTGTGTGTTAGTGTGTGTCAGTGCGTGTAAGCGTGTGTAGGTGCGTGTAAGTGCGTGTAAGTGCGTGTAAGTGCGTGTAAGTGCATGTAAGTACGTGTAAGTTTGTGTAAGTGTGTGTAATTGCGTGTAAGGGCTTGTACATGCGTGTAAGTACGTGTAAGTACGTGTTAGTGTGTGCAAGTGCGTGTAACTGCGTTTAAGTGCGTGTAAGTACGTGTAAGTGCGTGTAAGTGTGTGTAAGTGGGTGTAAGTACGTGTAAGTATGTGTAAGTGCGTGTAAGTGCGTGTAAGTACGTGTATGAACGTGTAAGTATGTGTAAGTGCGTGTAAGTACGTGTAAGTGCATGTAAGGACATGTAAGTTCGTGTAAGTGCGTGTTAGTGCGTGTAAGTGTGTATAAGTGCGTGTAAGTGCGTGTAATTGTGTGTAAAGTCATGTAAGTGTGGTTTATATGCGTGTAATTTTATGTAAGTTTGTGGAAGTGCGTGTAAGTGCGTGAAAGTGCGTGTTAGTGCGTATAAGTACGTGTTAGTGCATGTTAGTACGTGTAAGTGTGTGTAACTGCGTGTTAGTGTGTGTAAGTACGTGTAAGTACGTGTGAGTGCGTGTATGTACGTGCAAGTGTGTGTAAGTGTGTGTAAGTGCATGTAAGTGTGTGCAAGTACGTGTAAGTGTGTTTAAGTATTTGTAAGTGCGTGTAAGTACGTGCAAGTGCGTTCAAGTGCGTGCACGTGCGTGTAAGTAAGTGTAAGTACATGTAAGTGCGTATATGTATGTGTAAGCACGTGTAAGTGCGTGTAAGTGCGTGTCAGTACGTGTAAGTTTGTGAAAGTGCGTGCAAGTGGGTGTAAGTGCGTGTACGTGCGGTTTACGTTCCTGTAAGTACGTGTAAGTGCGTGTAAGTGCGTGTAAGTACGTCAAAGTATGTCTAAGTACGTGTAAGTGCATGCCAGTGTGTGTCAGTGCGTGTGAGTGCGTGTAAGTGCGTGTAAGTGTGTGTAAGTACGTGTCGGTGTGTATAAGTGCATGTAAATGCGTGTATGTGTGCGTAAGTTTGTGTAAGTGCGTGTAAGTACGTGCAAGTGCGGGTAAGTGCGTGTAAATGCGTATAAGTGCGTGTAATTACGTATAAGTGTGCATGTGTGTGTGCAAGTACGTGTAAGTTTGTGTAAGTGTGTGTAAGTGCGTGTAAGTGCGTGTAATTGTGTGTAAGTGTGTGGAAGTTTGTATAAGTGCGCGTAAGTGCGTGTAAGTGCGTATAAGTACGTCCAAGTACGTGTAAGTACATGTAAGTACAAGTAAGTACGTGTAAGTATGTGTAAGTAAGTGTAAGAACGTGTAAGTGCGTGTAAGTGCCTGTAAGTGCGTGTGAGTATGTGCGAGTGCCTGTTAGTGCGTGTAAGTGCGTGTTGGTACGTGTAAGTGCATGTAAGTTTGTGTAAGTGCTTTTAAGTGCGTGTAAGTGCGTGTAAGTACGTGTAACTCCGTGCAAGTGTGTGTTAGTATGTGTAAGTGCGTGTAAGTGTATGCAAGTGTGTAAATGTGTGTGTAAGTGTGTGTAATTGTGTATAAGTGTGTGTAAGTGCGTCAATGTACGTGTAAGTGAGTATAAGTACGTGTAAGTGCGTATACGTGCGTGTAAGTACGTGTAAGAATGTGTAAGTGTGTGTAAGTGCGTTTAAGTGCGTGTAAGTTTGCATAAGTGCGTGTACGTTTGTGTAAGTGTGTGTAAGTGTGTGTAAGTGTGTGTAAGTGCGTGTAAGTCATGTAAGTACGTGTAAGTGCGTGTAAGAGCGTGTAAGTGCGTGTAAGTACATGTAAGTACGTGTAAGTGCATGTAAGTGTACGTAAGTGTGTGTAATATTTTTTAAGTGCGTGTAAGTGTGTGCAAGTGCATGTAAGTGCGTGTAAGTTTGTGTAAGTACGTGGAAGTGTGTGTAAGTGCGTGTAATTGTGTGTAAGTTCGTGTAAGTGCGTGTAAGTGCGTCTACGTATGTGTAAATTTGTGTAAGTGCGTGTACGTGCGTGTAAGTGTGTGTAAGTGTGGTTTAAGTTTGTGTAAGTGCATGTAAATTTGTGTAAGTGCATGTAAGTGTGTGTATGTGTGTATCAGTCCGTGTAAGTGTGTGTAAGTGCATGTAGGTTCGTGTAAGTGCGTGTAAGTGCGTGTAAGTGCATGTAAGTGCGTGTAAGTGCACGTAAGTAAGTGTAAGTGCATGTAAATGCATGTAAGTGCGTGTAAGTGCTTGTAAGTACGTGTAAGTATGTGTTAGTACATGTAAGTGCGTATAAGTGCGTGTGAGGGCGTGTAAGTGCATGCAAGTGCGTGCAAGTGCGTATAAGTACATCTAACTGCGTGTATGTATGTGTAAGTGCGTGAAAGTGGATGTACATGTGTGTAATTACGTGTGAGTTGGTGTAACTCTGTGTAAGTTTGTGTAAGTTTCCGTATGTGCGTGTAAGTGCATGTAAGTGTGCTTAAGTGCGTGAAATGCGTGTAAATGTATATAAGTGCGTGTAAGTGCGTGTTAGTGCGTGTCCGTGTGTGTAAGCGCGTGTAAGTGCGTGTAAGTGCGTGTAAGTGTTTGTAAGTGCGTGTAAGTGCGTGTAAGTGCTTGTAAATTTGTGTAAGTGCGTGTAAGTGCGTGTAAGTGTGTGTAAGTGTTTGTTAGTGTGTGCAAGTGCGTGTAAGTGCGTGTAAGTGTGTGTTAGTACACGTAAGTGCATGTAAGTGCATGTATGTGCACGTAAGTGCGTAAAACTATGTGTAAGTGCGTGTAAGTATGTGTAAGTTTGTGTAAGTATGCGTAAGTGCGTGTAAGTGCGTGTAAGTACTTGTATGTACGTGCAAGTACGTGTAAGTGCAAGTAAGTGCGTGTGAGTACGTGTAAGTGCATATAAGCACATGTAAGTGCATGGAAGTGCGTGTAAGTTAGTGTGAGTGCGTGTAAGTGCGTGTAAGTGCGTCTGTGTAAGTGCATGTAAGTACGTGTTAGTGCGTGTAAGTGCGTGTAAGTACGTGTAAGTGCGTGTAAGTGCGTGTAAGTGCGTGTAAGTGTGTGTAAGTGTGTGCAAGTATGTGTAAGTACGTGTAAGTGTGTGTATAATCTCATTCATGAACGGAGAGAATGGTACAAGGTGCTAGCGTGGACCAGACTCTGGTTCCAGGCGAGTTTGTACAAGGAAAGGAAAAGCACTGACAGCCTGCAGTAGAGAACAAAACTGCACAATTCACAACTACTCCCTACCCACAAAAGCGAGGTCTGCCTCCACTGGACCCTCCTCCCGACGGAGGCGAGCTCTCTGAGCTCGGTCAACATCCTCCTCCAGAGCTGCTTCTGCTGCGCACTCAACTGCACGTCGAAGGAACTGCTGGGCCTAGGCCCGTTGGAGGGTAACCGCCAGGCGCTGGCTGAGGAGCGCTCGAAGTGGCCGCGCCGTGCCCTTGGAGCCGCCATGCCGGGCGAGACGTCCCTCCGAAGCTGTCGTAGCCCTGCGCAAAACCGCGCCCAAGCCGCGCGAGGTGGCACCGAGGGTCTCCATGGCGGGGAAGATGAAGTCGATCTGGTCCCGAACCGCCTGTCTGCGCCACTGCGCGTACTTCGCCTCCTTCACCCGGACCGCATCCTGAAGGGCAACTCCCGGGCGCGTGCGAGACGCCCGTCCCAGGGAGGGGCACTGGGGGTCGGCTATGACCACGTCAAGTGCCAACAGGTGACCCGTGGCCGCGTCAAGGCAGGTGATGTCCGGCCGGCCCCCTGGTATGATCTCCTCCGGCTCCTCCCGAATGCCACCCATGCCGCTCTCTCGCATGATCGCCGCAAGCTCACGAACGACCGCATCGTGGACGGCCTTGGGCCCCCCACCCCACGGACACCACAAGGCGTGCTGCGGTGCACATGGGTGGAGGCGCACCGCCGCCGGACAAGAGCGAGTCGGCGTGTGGCGGAGGTGCGCAATGGGCAACCCAAGACGGAAGCGGCAGGAAACGCGCCAGTCCTCCGGCGCCATGTAGAGGCGGTCGGTAACGGAGCGGGGGTGCCCCAGTAGCCAGTCTCCACTGTGCTTGCCCTGCTCTACTGCCAGACGCTGGAGCTATGGGTGCGCCTCAAGAGGTCCCAAATCTGTCTCGACCGCTGCACGGAGCTCGTCCAAGCGCCAGTCGTGGAGCCTGGAGCTCAGGTCCTGGAAGAGACGGTGCGGGCTACCCTGCTCGCACTCTGCAAGGCCGGGGACCTCTGCTCAGAGGGGCTCCGGGTAGCGCTGAAGCACCTCCTCCCGGAGATCTGCAAAGGCCCGCGTACCCGAAGGTCCCCCGCGTGGGGCCCCTCGCTGCTGCTGCTGCTGCGGAGGCTGTGGCGTTGATGGCTGCTGTCGCGTCGGCGACTGGTGGCGCAGGTGCTGGGGAAGGCCAGGCAGACGGAGCAGGCGCAGTATAGCGCACCAGGACTGAAGACGGCTGCACAAGAATGACAGCGGGCCCAGGTCCACCACCGGCGTAAGCCCGAGCCCGCCGAGGCGGACCGGAAGACGAGCCTGACGCTCCGCATGGAGGACTGCCCGACCCTCCCGGTACGTCTGGACCCCGTCCAGGCGAAGCAATCTGCGGAGGCAGAGGCCGACCCGGTCGTCAAAGGACTAGAGACGATGGATCCACCAGGGAGAGGGAGGGGTGAGGCGGGTAAGATGCTGGAGGTGCTGCGTGACGCACTCCCGGAGGATGCTGAAGGCCGCCTCCGCATCAGGAAGATCAACAAGCGTGTCCAGCGTGGCCTCCACCTGCTGCACCGCCGTGTCCAGCCGGGTCCTGCAAAACTCCGCTGTGTGTAGGTGTGAGTAAGTGCGTGTAAGTGCATGTTAGTGCGTGTAAGTTCGTGTAAGTGCGTTGAAGTGCGTGTAAGTGCGTGTAAGTGCGTGTAAGTGTGTGTAAGTACGTGTTAGTTGGTGTAAGTGTGTAAAAGTGCGTGTAAGTGCATGTAAATGCGTGTAAGTGCGTGTAAGTGCATGTAAGTGTGTGTACGTGTGCGTAAGTGCGTGCAAGTACGTTTACGTGCGTATAAGTGTGTGCAAGTTTGTGTAAGTGCGTGTAATTACATGTAAGTGCGAATGTGTAAGTGCTTGTAAGTGCGTGTTAGTGCGTGTAAGTGTGATTAAGTGCGTGTAAGTGCGTGTAAGTGTGTGTGAATTGCGTGTAAGAACGGTTTATGTGCGTGTTATTTCGGGTAAGTTTGTGTAAGTACCTGCAACTGCGTGAAAAGGTTTGTAAGTGAGTGTAAGTGCGTTTTCGTGTGTGTTTGTATGTATAAGTGTGTGTAACTGCGTGTAAGTGCGCATAAGTGTGTGTAAGTGCGTGTAAGTGCTTGTAGGTACGTGTACGTGCGTGTAAGTGCGTGTTAGTGCGTACAAGTGCGTGTAAGTGCATGTAAGTGCGTGTAAGTGCGTGTTAGTGCGTGTAAGTGCATGCACGTGCGTGTAAGTACGTGTAAGTGCATGTAAGTGCGTTCAAGTGCGTGTAAGTGCATGTAAGTGCATGTAAGTGCATGTCAGTACGTGTATGTTTTGTAAGTGCGTGTACGTGTGTGTAAGTGCATATAAGTGTGGTTTACGTTCGTGTAAGTGCGTGTAAGTACGTGTAAGTGCATGTAAGTACGTGTAAGTGCGTGTAAGTGTGTGTAAGTGTGTGTAAGTGCATGTAAGTGTGTGTAAGTGCGTGTAAGTGCGTGTACGTGCGTGTCAATGCGTTGAAGTGCATATAAGTGCGTGTAGGTGTGTTTAAGTACGTGTAAGTTAGTGTAAGTGCGTGTAAGTTCGTGTATGTTTACGTAAGTGTGTATAAGTGCGTGTAAGTGTGTGTAAGTGAGTGTAAGTGCATGTAAGTGCGTGTAAGTGTGTGTAAGTGCATGTCACTGTGTGTTAGTGTGTGTCAGTGTGTGTCAGTGCGTGTAAGTGCGTGTAAGTGCGTGTAAGTGCGTTTGAGTGCGTGTAAGTACGTGTAATTGCGTGTAAGTGCGTGTGAGTTTGTGTAAGTGCGTGTAAGTGCGTATAAGAGCGTGCAAGTGTCTGTCAGTGTGTGTTAGTGTGTGTAAGTGCGTTTAAGTGTGTACAAGTACATGTAAGTGCGTGTAAGCGTGTGTAAGTGCGTGTAATTGCATGTAATTGTGTGTAAGTATGTGTAAGTTCTTGTAAGTGCACGTAAGTGCGTTTATGTCCGTGTAAGTACGTGCAAGTACGTGTTAGTACATGTAAGTCCAAGTAAGTGTATATAAGTACGTGTAAGTGCATGTAAGCACGTGTAAGTCCGTGTAAGTGCGTGTAAGTGCGTGTAAGTATGAGTAAGTGCGTGTAAGCAGGTGTAAGTGTGTGTAAGTGCGTGTAAGTGCGTGTGAGTGCGTGTGAGTGCGTGTTAGTGTGTGTAAGTGCGTGTCGGTGCGTAGAAGTGCGTGTAAGTGCGTGTAAGTGCTTGTAAGTACGTGTACGTGCGTGTAAGTATGTATAAGTACATGCAAGTTTGCATAATTACGTATAAGTGCATGTATGTTTGTGTAAGTGTGTGCAAGTGCATGTAAGTGCGTGTACGTTCGTGTCAGTACGTGTAAGTGTGTAAGTGCGTGTAAGTGCGTATAATTGCGTAAAAGTGGGTGTAAGTGCATGTCAGTGCGTGTCTGTGCGTGTCAGTGCGTCTAAGTATGTGTAAGTACGAGTGAGTGTGTGTAAGTGCGTGTAAGTGCGTGTCAGTGCATGTAAGTACGCGTAAGTGCGTGTAAGTTTGTGTAAGTGCTTGTAAGTACGTATAAGTGCGTCTAAGTGCGTGTAAGTGTGTGCAAGTATGTGTAAGTACGTGTAAGTGTGTGTTAGTATGGGTAAGTACGTGTAATTGCATGTAAGTATGTGTAAGCTTGTGTAAGTGCACGTGAGTGCGTGTAAGTCCGTGTAAGTACGTGCAAGTACGTGTTAGTACATGTAAGTGCACGTAAGTGCCTATAAGTACGTGTAAATGCATGTAAGCATGTGTAAGTGCGTGTAAGTGCGTGTAAATGCGTCTAAGTACGTGTAAGTGTGTGTAAGTGCGTGTAAGTACGTGTAAGTAGGTGTGAGTGCATGTGAGTGCGTGTTAGTGCGTGTAAGTGCGTGTCGGTGCGTGTCAGTGCGTTTAAGTTTGTGTAAGTGCTTGTAACTGCGTGTAAGTATGTGTAATTGCGTGTAAGTGCGTGTAAGTGTGTGTAAGTACATGTTAGTGCGTGTAAGTGCGTGTAAGTGCGTATAAATGCGTGTAAGTGCATGTAAGTGCGTGTAAGTGCTTGTAAGTGCATGTATGTGCGTGTAAGTGCATGTAAGTACGAGTAAGTGTGTATAAGTGTATGTAAGTGTGTATAAGTATGTGTAAGTGCGTGTAAGTGCGTGTAAGTGCATGTAAGTTTTTATAGGTGTGTGTAAATGCGTGTACGTTTGTGTAAGTGGGTCTAAGTGCGTGTAAGTGTGTGTAAGTGCGTGTAAGTGGGTGTAAGTGCGTGTAAGTGCGTGTAAATGCATGTAAGTGTGTGTAAGTGCATGTGACTGCATCTAAGTACGTGTAAGTGTGTGCAAGTGCATGTAAGTGCGTGTAAGTTCGTGTAAGTACGTGGAAGTGCATGTAAGTTCGCGTAAGTGCGTGTAAGTGTGTGTAAGTGTGTGTAAGTGCGTGTAAGTGCGTGTAAGTACATGTAAGTTCGTATAAGTGCATGTAAGTGCGTGTAAGTGTGTGTAAGTGTGGGTTATGTTCGTGTAAGTGCGTGTTAGTGTGTGTAAGTTCGTGTAAGTACGTGTAAGTATATGTAAGTGCGTGTTAGTGCGTATAAGTGTGTGTAAGTGCGTGTAAGTGCATGTAAGTGTGTGTAAGTGCGTGAAAGTTCGTGTAAGTGTGTGTAAGTGCATGTAAGTGCGTTTAAGTGCGTGTAAGTGCGTGTATATAAGTGTAAGTGCATGTAAGTGCGTGTAAGTGTGTGTAAGAGCTTGTAAGTACGTGTTAGTACGTGTTAGTACATGTAAGTGCGTATAAGTGCGTGCAAGTGCATGTAAGTGCGTGTAAGTGCTTGCAAGTACGTGTAAGTGCATGTTAGTGCGTGTAAGTGCGTGTAAGTGCATGAAAGTGCATGTAAGTGTGTGTAAGTACGTGTAAGTTGGTGTAACTCCGTGTACGTTCGAGTAAGTTTGCGTAAGTACGTGTAAGTGCGTGTAAGTGCGTGTAAGTGCATGAAAGTGCATGTAAGTGTGTGTAAGTACGTGTAAGTTGGTGTAACTCCGTGTACGTTCGAGTAAGTTTGCGTAAGTACGTGTAAGTGCGTGTAAGTGCGTATAAGTATGTGTAAGTAGGTGTAAGTGCGTGTAAGTGCGTGTAAATGCGTGTAACTGCGTGTAAGTGCGAGTAAGTACGTGTAAGTGCGTGTAAGTTCGTGTAAGTGCGTGTAAGTGCGTGTAAGTGCGTGTAAGTGTGTGTAAGTACGTGTAAGTGCGTGTAAGTGCGTATAAGTATGAGTAAGTAGGTGTAAGTGCGTGTAAGTGCGTGTAAATGCGTGTAACTGCGTGTAAGTGCGAGTAAGTACGTGTAAGTGCGTGTAAGTTCGTGTAAGTGCGTGTAAGTGCGTGTAAGTGCGTGTAAGTGTGTATAAGTATGTGTTAGTGTGTGCAAGTGTGTGTAAGTGCGTGAAAGTGTGTGTAAGTGTGTGTAAGTGCGTGTAAGTGCATATAAGTGTGTGTAAGTGCGTGTAAGTTTCTGTAAGTATGTGTAAGTGCGTTTAAGTGCGTGTAAGTACGTGTATGTAGGTGTAAGTACGTGTAAGTGCAAGTAAGTGCGTGTAAGTACGTGTAAGTGCATATAAGCACATGTAAGTGCATGTGAGTGCGTGTAAGTGCGTGTACGTTTGTGTAAGTGCATGTAAGTGCATCCGTGTAAGTGCGTGTAAGTTCGTGTTAGTAAGTGTAAGTGCATGTAAGTATGTGTAAGTACGTGTAAGTGTGTGTAAGTGCTTGTAAGTGCGTGTAAGTGTGGGCAACTGCGTGTAGGTGCGTGTAAGTGTGTGTAAGTGTATGTAAGTGCGTGTAAGTGCATGTAAGTGCGTGTAAGTGTGTATAAGTTTGTGTAACTGCGCGTAAGTGCGTGTAAGTGCGTGTAAGTACGTGCAAGTATGTTTAAGTACGTGTAAAGAGCAAGTAAGTGCGTGTAAATACGTGGAAGTGTATGTATGTACGTGTAAGTGCATGTAAGTGCGTGTTAGTGCGTGTAAGTGCGTGTAAGTGCGTGTAAGTACGTACAAGTGCGTGTGAGTGCGTGTTAGTGCGTGTAAGTGGGTGTCGGTTCGTGTAAGTGCGTGTAAGTTGTGTCAGTGCGTGTAAGTGCGTGTAAGTGCCTCTAAGTGCGCGTAAGTGCAAGTTAGTTTTCATAATTGAGTGTAAGCGTGTGTACATTTTTGTAAGTGTATGTAAGTGTGTGTAAGTGCGTGTAATTGCAGGTAAGTCATGGAAGTGCATGTAAGAGTGTGTAAGTACGTGTAAGTGTGTGTGAGTACGTGTAACTGCGTATAAGTGCATGTAAGTGCATGTAGGTGCCTGTAAGCACGCATAAGTGCGTGTAAGTGCGTGTAAGTGCATATAACTACGTGCACGTACGTGCAAGTGTGTGTAAGTACATGTAAGTACGTGTAAGTGCGTGTAAGTATGCGTAAGTGGGTGTAATTGTGTATAAGTGCATGTAAGTGCGGGTAATTACGTGTAAGTACGTGTATGTTCGTGTAAGTGCGTGTAAGTGCGTGTAAGTGCATGTAATTTGTGTAAGTGCGGTTTACGTTCGTGTAAGTGTGTATAAGTGCATGTAAGTTCGTGTAAATGTATGTAAGTATGTGTAAGTGCATCTTAGTGCGTGTAAGAGTGTGTAAGTGCGTGTAGGTGCGTGTAAGTGCATGTAAATGTGTGTAAGTTTGTGTAAGTATGTGCAAATGCGTATAAGTATGTGTAAGTGCGTGTAAGTGCGTGTAAGTGGGTATAAGTGGGCGAAAGTGCGTGTAAGTGTGTGTAAGTGCTTCTAAGTGCATGTATGTGGGTGTTAGTGCATGTAAGTGCGTGTAAGTGCATAAACGTTGGTGTAAGTGCGTGTAAGTGTGACTAAGTGCGTATAAATGCGTGTAAGTGCGTGTAAGTGCGTGTAAGTGCAGGTACGTGTGTGTAAGTATGTGTAAGTTG
Organism: Penium margaritaceum; assembly: GCA_023375785.1. Lineage (NCBI taxonomy): Eukaryota > Viridiplantae > Streptophyta > Zygnematophyceae > Desmidiales > Peniaceae > Penium > Penium margaritaceum. The sequence goes on from SZWC01009088.1 coordinate 54,221, forward strand.
GTGTAACTGCGTGTACATTCGTGTAAGTTCGTGCAAGTACGTGTAAGTGCGTGTAAGTGTGTGTAAGTGCATGTAAGTGTGTGTAAATGCGTGTAAGTACGTGTAAGTATGTGGAAGTGCATGTTAGTACGTGTAAGTGCGTGTAAGCATATGTAAGTGCGTATAAGTAGGTGTAAGTGAAGTAAGTGCGTGTAAGTGCATGTAAGTTCGTGTAAGTGGGTGTAAGTGCATGTAACTGCGTGTAAGTGCGTGTAAGTGCGTGTAAGTACATGTAAGTACGTGTTAATGTGTGCAAGTGCGTGTAAGTGCGTGTAAGTGTGTGTCAGTATGTATAAGTGCGTGTAAGTACGTGTTAGTACGTGTAAGTGTGTAAGTTTGTGTAAGTACTTGTAAGTGCGTATAAGTGTGTATAAATACGTGTATGTACGTATAAGTACGTGTCAGTGCAAGTAAGTGTGTGTAAGTACGTATAAGTGCATGTAAGCACATGTAAGTGCTTGTAAGTGCGTGTGAGTGCATGTAGTTTTGTGTAAGTGCGTGTAAGTACGTGTACGTGCGTCCGTGTAAGTACGTGTAAGTGCGTGTTAGTACGTGTAAGTGTGTGTAAGTGCGTATAAATGCGTGTAAATGCATTTAACTGTGTGTAAGTGCGTGTAAGTATGTGTAAGTGCATGTAAGTGTATGTAAGTGTGTGTATGTGCGCGTAAGTGCTTGTAAGTGCGTTTACGTGCGTATAAGTGTGTGTAAGTTTGTGTAAGTGCGTGTAATTGCGTGTAAGTACGTCCGTGTAACTGTGTGTAAATTGCATGTAAGTACGGTTTATGTAGGTGTAATTTCGCGTAAGCTTGTGTAAGTGCGTGTAAGTGCGTGAAAGTGCGTGTAAGTGTGTGTAAGTGCGTGTTAGTGTGTGTTAGTGCGTGTAAGTATGTGTAACTGCGTGTAAGTGTGTGTAAGTGTGTGTAAGTGCGTGTAAGTGCGTGTAGGTATGTGTGTGTGCGTGGAAGTGCGTGTAAGTACGTGTAAGTGGGTGCAAGTGCATGTAAGTGCGTGTAAGTGCGTGTAAGTGCATGTAAGTGCGTGTATGTACGTGTTAGTGCGTGTAAGTGTGTGCACGTGTGTGTAAGTACGTGTAAGTGCATGTAACTGCGTGTAACTGCGTGTAAGTGTGTGTAAGTGCGTGTAAGTGCGTGTCAGTACGTGTAAGTTCGTGTAAGTGCGTGTAACTGCGTGTAAGTGCGTGTAAGTGCGGTTTAAGTTCGTGTGAGTACGTGAAAGTGCGTATAAGTGCGTGTAAGTTTGTGTAAGTATGTGTAAGTGCGTGTAAGTGCGTGTAAGTACATGTAAATGCCTGTTAGTGTATATAAATGTGTGTAAGTGTGTGTAAGTGTGTGTAAGTGCGGTTTAAGTTCATGTAAGTGCGTGTAAGTAGGTATACGTATGTGTAAGCTCGTATAAATGCGTGTAAGTATGTGTAAGTGCGTCTTAGTGCGTGTAAGTGTGTGTAAATGCGTGTAAGTTCGTGTAAGTATGTGTAAGTGCGTGAAAATGTGTGTAAGTGAATTTAAGTGCGTGTAAGTGGGTGTAAGTGCGTGTAAGTGTTTGTAAGTGCGTGTAAGTGGGTGTTTGTGCATGTAAGTGCGTGTAAGTGCGAGTAAGTGCGTGTAAATGCGTGTAAGTGTGTCTAAGTTCATGCAAGTGCAGGTACGTGTGTGTAAGTATGTGTAAGTTGGTGTAACTGCTTGTGCGTTTGTGTAAGTTTGTGCAAGTACGTGTAAGTGTGTGTAAGTGCGTGTAAGTGTGTGTAAGTGTGTGTAAATGCGTGTAACTGCGTGTAAGTGCATGTAAGTGCATGTTAGTGCGTGTAAGTATGTGTAAGTGCGTGTAAGTGCGTGTAAGTCCGTGTAAGTTTGAGTAAGTGCATGTAAGTGTGTGTTAGTGCGTGTAAGTGCGTGTTAGTGTGTGCAAGTGCGTGTAAGTGCGTCTAAGTGTGTGTAAGTATGTGCAGGTGCGTGTAAGTGCGTGTAAGTGTTTGTAAGTTTGTGTAAGTACATGTAAGTGCGTGTAAGTGTGTGTAAGTCCGTATATGTACGTGTAAGTACTTCTCAGTGCAAGCAAGTGTGTGTAAGTATGTGTAAGTGCATGTAAGCACATGTCAGTGTGTATAAGTGCGTGTAAGTGCATGTAAGTTTTTGTAAGTGTGTGTAAGTGCGTGTACGTAGGTCCGTGTAAGTGCGTGTAAGTACGTGTTAGTTCGTGTAAGTGTGTAAAAGTGCGTGTAAGTGCGTGTAAATGTGAGTAAGTGCGTGTAAGTGCATGTAAGTGTGTGTACGTGTGCGTAAGTGCGTGTAAGTACGTTTACGTGCGTATAAGTGTATGCAAGTTTATGTAAGTGCGTGTGATTACGTGTAAGTGCGAATGTGTAAGTGCGTGTAAGTGCGTGTTAGTGCGTGTAAGTGTGTTTAAGTGCGTGTAAGTGCGTGTAAGTGTGTGTAAATTGTGTGTAAGTACGGTTTATGTGCGTGTTATTTTGGGTAAGTTTGTTTAAGTACCTCTAACTGCGTGAAAAGGTTTTCAAGTGAGTGTAAGTGCGTATTCGTGTGTGTTAGTACGTGTAAGTGTGTGTAACTGCGTGTAAGTGCGTATAAGTGTGTGTAAGTACGTGTAAGTGCATGTAAGTACGTGTAAGTACGTGTTAGTGCGTGTAAGTGCATGCACGTGTGCGTAAGTACGTGTAAGTGCATGTAAGTGCGTTCAAGTGCGTGTAAGTGCGTGTAAGTGCATGTAAGTGCATGTCAGTACGTGTAAGTTTTGTAAGTACGTGTAAGTGTGTGTAAGTACGTGTAAGTGTGGTATAAGTTCGTGTAAGTGCGTGTAAGTACGTGTATGTGCGTGTAAGTACGTGTAAGTGCGTGTAAATGCGTGTACGTGCATGCAAATGCATTGAAGTGCATATAAGTGCGTGTAAGTGCGTGTAAGTACGTGTAAGTTAGTGTAAGTGCATGTAAGTTCGTGTACATTTGCGTAAGTGTGTATAAGTGCGTGTAAGTGTGTGTAAGTGAATGTAAGTGCATGTAAGTGCGTGTAAGTGTGTGTAAGTGCATGTCAGTGTGTGTTAGTGTGTGTCAGTGCGTGTCAGTGCGTGTAAGTGCATGTAAGTGCGTGTAAGTGCGTGTGAGTGCGTGTAAGTATGTGTAAGTGCGTGTATGTGCGTATGAGTTTGTGTAAGTGCGTGTAAGTGCGTATAAGAGCGTGCAAGTGTGTGGCAGTGCGTGTTAGTGCGTGTAAGTGCGTGTAAGTGTGTACAAGTACATGTAAGTGCGTGTAAGCATGTGTAAGTGCGTGTAAGTGCATGTAATTGTGTGTAAGTATGTGTAAGTTTGTGTAAGTTCACGTAAGTGCGTTTAAGTCCTTGTAAGTACGTGCAAGTACGTGTTAGTACATGTAAGTCCAAGTAAGTGTGTATAAGTACGTGTAAGTGCATGTAAGTGCGTGTAAGTGCGTGTAAGTGCGTGTAAGTGCGTGTAAGTATGAGTAAGTGCGTGTAAGCAGGTGTAAGTGTGTGTAAGTGTGTGTAAGTGCGTGTGAGTGCGTGTGAGTGCGTGTCAGTGTGTGTAAGTGCGTGTCGGTGCGTATAAGTGCGTGTAAGTGCGTGTAAGTGTGTGTAAGTACGTGTAAGTGCGTGTAAGTGTGTGTAAGTACATGCAAGTTTGCATAATTACGTATAAGTGCATGTAAGTTTGTGTAAGTGTGTGCAAGTGCATGTAAGTGCGTGTAAGTTTGTCTAAGTACGTGGAAGTGCATGTAAGTACGTGTATGTGTGTAAGTGCGTGTAAGTGCGTATAAGTGCGTAAAAGTGGGTGTAGGTGCATGTCAGTGCGTGTCAATACGTGTCAGTGCGTGTCAGTGCGTGTAAGTACGTGTAAGTACGAGTGAGTGTGTGTAAGTGCGTGTAAGTGCGTGTCAGTGCGTGTAAGTGCGTGTAAGTGCGTGTAAGTTTGTGTAAGTGCTTGTAAGTATGTATAAGTGCGTACAAGTGCGTGTAAGTGTATGTTAGTACGTGTAAGTGCGTCTAAGTGCGTGTAAGTGTGTGCAAGTACGTGTAAGTACGTGTAACTGTGTGTAAGTACGTGTAAGTACGTGTAATTGCATGTAAGTATGTGTAAGCTTGTGTAAGTGCACGTAAGTGCGTGCAAGTCCGTGTAATTACGTGCAAATACGAGTTAGTACATGTAAGTGCAAGTAAGTGCCTATAAGTACGTGTAAATGCATGTAAGCACGTGTAAGTGCGTGTAAGTGCGTGTAAATGCGTCTAAGTGTATTTAAGTGTATGTAAGTATGTGTAAGTGTGTGTAAGTAGGTGTGAGTGCGTGTGAGTGCGTTTTAGTGCGTGTAAGTCAGTGTCGGTGCATGTCAGTGCGTTTAAGTTCCTGTAAGTGCTTGTAACTGCGTGTAAGTGCGTGTAATTGCGTGTAAGTGCGTGTAAGTGTGTGTAAGTACATGTTAGTGCGTGTAAGTGCGTGTAAGTGCGTATAAATGCGTGTAAGTGCATGTAAGTGCGTGTAAGTGCGTGTAAGTGCATGTATGTGCGTGTAAGTGCATGTAAATGCGTGTAGGTGTGTATAAGAGCATGTAAGTGCATATAAGTATGTGTAAGTGCGTGTAAGTGCGTGTAAGTGCATGTAAGTTTGCATAGATTCGTCTAAATGCGTGTACGTTTGTGTAAGTGGGTCTAAGTGCGTGTAAGTGCGTGTAAGTGCGTGTAAGTGCGTGTAAGTGCGTGTAAGTGCATGTAAGTGTGTGTAAGTGCGTGTGACTGCATCTAAGTACGTGTAAGTGTGTGCAAGTGCATGTAAGTGCATGTAAGTTTGTGTAAGTACGTGGAACTGCATCTAAGTTTGCGTAAGTGCGTGTGTGTGTAGGTGTGTGTAAGTGCGTGTAAGTGTGTGTAAGTATGTGTAAGTCCGTATAAGTGCATGTAAGTGCGTGTAAGTGTGTATAAGTGTGAGTTACGTTCGTGTAAGTGTGTGTTAGTGTGTGTAAGTTCGTGTAAGTATGTGTAGGTATATGTAAGTGCGTGTTAGTGCGTGTAAGTGTGTGTAAGTGCGTGTAAGTGCATGTAAGTGTGTGTAAGTGCGTGAAAGTTCGTGTAAGTGTGTGTAAGTGCGTGTAAGTGCGTTTAAGTGCGTGTAAGTGCGTGTATATAAGTGTAAGTGCATGTAAGTGCGTGTAAGTGCGTGTAAGTGCTTGTAAGTACGTGTAAGTACGTGTTAGTACATGTAAGCGCGTATAAGTGCTTGTAAGTGCGTGTAAGTGCGTGTAAGTGCTTGTAAGTACGTGTAAGTGCATGTTAGTGCATGTAAGTGTGTGTAAGTACGTGTAAGTTGGTGTAACTCCGTGTACGTTCGTGTAAGTTTGCGTAAGTATGTGTAAGTGCGTGTAAGTGCGTGTAAGTATGTGTAAGTACGTGTAAGTGCGTGTAAGTGCGTGTAAGTGCGTGTAACTGCGTGTAAGTGCGTGTAAGTGCGTGTAAGTACGTGTAAGTGCGTGTAAGTGCGTGTAAGTATGTGTAAGTACGTATAAGTGCGTGTAAGTGCGTGTAAGTGTGTGTAAGTACGTGTAAGTGCGTGTAAGTGCGTGTAAGTATGTGTAAGTACGTATAAGTGCGTGTAAGTGCGTGTAAGTGTGTGTAAGTACGTGTAAGTGCGTGTAAGTGCGTGTAAGTATGTGTAAGTACGTGTAAGTGCGTGTAAGTGCGTGTAAGTGCGAGTAAGTGCGTGTAAGTGCATGTAAGTTCGTGTAAGTGCGTGTAAGTGCGTGTAAGTGCGTGTAAGTGCGTGTAAGTGCGTGTAAGTGCGTGTAAGTACGTGTTAGTTGGTGTAAGTGTGTAAAAGTGCGTGTAAGTACGAGTAAATGCGTGTATGTGCGTGTAAGTGCATGTAAGTGTGTGTACGTGTGCGTAAGTGTGTGTAAGTACGTTTACGTGCGTATAAGTGTGTGCAAGTTTGTGTAAGTGCGTGTAATTACGTGTAAGTGCGAATGTGTAAGTGCGTGTAAGTGCGTGTTAGTGCGTGTAAGTGTGTTTAAGTGCGTCTAAGTGCGTGTAAGTGTGTGTAAATTGGGTGTAAGTATGGTTTATGTGCGTGTTATTTCGAGTAACTTTGTGTAAGTACCTGTAACTGCGTGAAAAGTTTTGTAAGTGAGTGCAAGTGTGTGTTCGTGTGTGTTAGTACGTGTAAGTGTGTGTAACTGCGTGTAACTGTGTATAAGTGTGTGTAAGTGCGTGTAAGTGCGTGTAGGTACGTGTACGTGCATGTAAGTGCGTGTCAGTGCGTGCAAGTGCGTGTAAGTGCATGTAAGTGCGTGTAAGTGCGTGTTAGTGCGTGTAAGTGCATGCACGTGCGCGTAAGTACGTGTAAGTGCATGTAAGTGCGTTCAAGTGAGTGTACGTGCGTGTAAGTGCATGTAAGTGCATGTCTGTACGTGTACGTTTTGTAAGTGCGTGTAAGTGTATGTAAGTGCGTGTAAGTGTGGTTTAAGTTCGTGTAAGTGCGTGTAAGTACGTGTAAGTGCGTGAAAGTACGTGTAAGTGCGTGTAAGTGTGTGTAAGTGTGTGTAAGTGCATGTAAGTGTGTGTAAGTACGTGTGATTGCATCTAAGTACGTGTAAGTGTGTGCAAGTGCATGTAAGTGCGTGTAAGTTTGTGTAAGTACGTGGAAGTGCATGTAAGTTCGCGTAAGTGCGTGTAAGTGTGTGTAAGTGTGTGTAAGTGCGTGTAAGTGCGGGTAAGTACGTGTAATTTCATATCAGTGCGTGTAAGTGCATGTAAGTGTGTGTAAGTGTGGGTTACGTTCGTGTAAGTGCGTGTTAGTGTGTGTAAGTTCGTGTAAGTACGTGTAAGTATACGTAAGTGCATGTTAGTGCGTGTAAGTGTGTGTAAGTGCGTGTAAGTGCATGTAAGTGTGTGTAAGTGCGTGAAAGTTTGTGTAAGTGTGTGTAAGTGCGTGTAAGTGCGTTTAAGTGCGTGTAAGTGTGTCTATATAAGTGTAAGTGCATGTAAGTGCGTGTAAGTGCGTGTAAGTGCTTGTAAGTACGTGTAAGTACGTGTTAGTACATGTAAGTGCGTATAAGTGCGTGTAAGTGCGTGTAAGTGCATGTAAGTGCTTGCAAGTACGTGTAAGTGCATGTTAGTGCGTGTACGTGCGTGTAAGTGCATGAAAGTGCATGTATGTGTGTGTAAGTACGTGTAAGTTGGTGTAACTCCATGTACGTTCTTGTAAGTTTGCGTAAGTACGTGTAAGTGCGTGTAAGTGCGTGTAAGTATGTGTAAGTACGTATAAGTGCGTGTAAGTGCGTGTAAATGTGTGTAACTGCGTGTAAGTGCGAGTAAGTGTGTGTAAGTGCATGTAAGTTCGTGTAAGTGCGTGTAAGTGCGTGTAAGTGCGTGTAAGTGCGTGTAAGTGCGTATAAGTGCGTGTAAGTACGTGTTAGTTGGTGTAAGTGTGTAAAAGTGCGTGTAAGTGTGTGTAAATGTGTGTAAGTGCGTGTAAGTGCATGTAAGTGTGTGTACGTGTACGTAAGTGCGTGTAAGTACGTTTACGTGCGTATAAGTGTGTGCAAGTTTGTGTAAGTGGGTGTAATTACGTGTAAGTGCTAATGTGTAAGTGCGTGTAAGTGCGTGTTAGTGCGTGTAAATGTGTTTAAGTGCATGTAAGTGCGTGTAAGTGTGTGTAAATTGCGTGTAAGTACGGTTTATGTGCATGTCATTTCGGGTAAGTTTGTGTAAGTACCTGTAACTGCGTGAAAAGGTTTGTAAGTGAGTGTAAGTGCGTGTTCGTGTGTGTTAGTATGTGTAAGTGTGTGTAACTGTGTGTAAGTGCGTATAAGTATGTGTAAGTGAGTGTAAGTGCGTATAGGTACGTGTACGTGCGTGTAAGTGCGTGTCAGTGCGTGCAAGTGCGTGTAAGTGCATGTAAGTGCGTATAAGTGTGTGTTAGTGCGTGTAATTGCATGCACGTGCGTGTAAGTACGTGTAAGTGCATGTAAGTGCGTTCAAGTGCGTGTAAGTGCGTGTAAGTGCATGTAAGTGCATGTCAGTACGTGTAAGTTTTGTAAGTGCGTGTAAGTGTGTGTAAGTGCGTGTAAGTGTGGTTTAAGTTCGTGTGAGTGCGTATAAGTACGTGTAAGTGCGTGTAAGTACGTGTAAGTGCGTGTAAGTGTGTGTAAGTGTGTGTAAGTGCATGTAAGTGTGTGTAAGTGCGTGTAAGTGTGTGTAGGTGCGTGTAAATGCGTTGAAGTGCATATAAGTGCGTGTAAGTGCGTGTAAGTACGTGTAAGTTAGTGTAAGTGCGTGTAAGTTTGTGTACATTTGCGTAAGTGTGTATAAGTGCGTGTAAGTGTGTGTAAGTGAGTGTAAGTGCATGTAAGTGCGTGTAAGTGTGTGTAAGTGCATGTGAGTGTGTGTCAGTGTGTGTCAGTGCGTGTCAGTGCGTGTAAGTGCGTGTAAGTGCGTGTAAGTGCGTGTGAGTTTCTGTAAGTACGTGTAAGTGCGTATAAGAGCGTGCAAGTGTGTGTCAGTGCGTGTTAGTGCGTGTAAATGCGTGTAAGTGTGTACAAGTACATGTCAGTGCGTGTAAGCGTGTGTAAGTGCGTGTAAGTGCATGTAATTGTGTGTAAGTATGTGTAAGTTTGTGTAAGTGCACGTAAGTGCGTTTAAGTCCGTGTAAGTACGTGCAAGTACGTGTTAGTACATGTAAGTCCAAGTAAGTGTGTATAAGTACGTGTAAGTGCATGTAAGCACGTGTAAGTGCGTGTAAGTGCGTATAAGTATGAGTAAGTGCGTGTAAGCAGGTGTAAGTGTGTGTAAGTGAGTGTAAGTGCGTGTGAGTGCGTGTGAGTGCGTGTCAGTGTGTGTAAGTGCGTGTCGGTGCGTATAAGTGCGTGTAAGTGCGTGTAAGTGCGTGTAAGTACGTGTAAGTGCGTGTAAGTGTGTGTAAGTACATGCAAGTTTGCATAATTACGTATAAGTGGATGTACGTTTGTGTAAGTGTGTGCAAGTGTATGTAATTGCGTGTAAGTTCGTGTAAGTACGTGGAAGTGCATGTAAGTGCGTATAAGTACGTGTAAGTGTGTAAGTGCGTGTAAGTGCGTATAAGTGCGTAAAAGTGGGTGTAAGTGCATGTCAGTGCGTGTCAGTGCGTGTAAGTGCGTTTCAGTGCGTGTAAGTACGTGTAAGTACGAGTGAGTGTGTGTAAGTGCGTGTAAGTGCGTGTAAGTGCGTGTAAGTGCGTGTAAGTTTGTGTAAGTGCTTGTAAGTACGTATAAGTGCGTACAAGTGCGTGTAAGTGCTCGTGAGTACGTGTAAGTGTGTCTAAGTGCGTGTGAGTGTGTGCAAGTACGTGTAAGTACGTGTAAGTGTGTGTAAGTACGTGTAAGTACG
>SZWC01009088.1:65744-80101 GCA_023375785.1 Penium margaritaceum
GTAAGTACGTGTAAGTGCGTGTAAGTGCGTATAAGTATGTGTAAGTAGGTGTAAGTGCGTGTAAGTGCGTGTAAATGCGTGTAACTGCGTGTAAGTGCGAGTAAGTACGTGTAAGTGCGTGTAAGTTCGTGTAAGTGCGTGTAAGTGCGTGTAAGTGCGTGTAAGTGTGTATAAGTGTGTGTTAGTGTGTGCAAGTGTGTGTAAGTGCGTGAAGGTGCGTGTAAGTGTGTGTAAGTGTGTGTAAGTGCATATAAGTGTGTGTAAGTGCGTGTAACTTTCTGTAAGTATGTGTAAGTTCGTTTAAGTGCGTGTAAGTACATGTATGTAGGTGTAAGTACTTGTAAGTGAAAGTAAGTGCGTGTAAGTACGTGTAAGTACATATAAGCACATGTAAGTGCATGTGAGTGCGTGTAATTGCGTTTACGTTTGTCTAAGTGCGTGTAAGTACGTCCGTGTAAGTGCGTGTAAGTGCGTGTTAGTAAGTGTAAGTGCGTGTAAAAATGTGTAAGTACGTGTAAGTGCGTGTAAGTGTGGGCAAGTGCGTGTAGGTGCGTTTAAGTGTTTGTAAGTGTGTGTAAGTGTGTGTAAGTGTATCTAAGTGCGTGTAAGTGTGGATAAGTTGTGTAAGTGCGCGTAAGTGCGTGTAAGTGCGTGTAAGTATGTCCAAGTATGTTTAAGTACGTGTAAGAGTAAGTAAGTGCGTGTAAATACGTGTAAGTGTATGTATGTACGTGTAAGTGCATGTAAGTGCGTGTTAGTGCGTGTAAGTGCGTGTAAGTGCGTGTAAGTACGTATAAGTGCGTGTGAGTGCGTGTTAGTGCGTGTAAGTGCGTGTCGGTTCGTGTAAGTGCGTGTAAGTTCGTTTCAGTGCATGTAAGTGCGTGTAAGTGCCTGTAAGTGCGCGTAAGTGCGAGTAAGTTTGCATAATTGAGTGTAAGCGTGTGTACATTTTTGTAAGTGTATGTAAGTGCGTGTAAGTGCGTGTAAGTGCATGTAAGTCGTGGAAGTGCGTGTAAGTGTGTATAAGTGCATGTAAGTGCGTGTGAGTATGTGTAACTACATATAAGTGCATGTAAGTGCATGTAAGTGCCTGTAAGTGTGTGTAAGTGCGTGTAAGTGCGTGTAAGTGTGTGTAAGTGTGTGCAAGTGTGTTTAAGTGCGTGTAAGTGTGTGCAAGTGCATGTAAGTGCGTGTATGTTCGTGTAAGTGCGTGGAAGTGCGTGTACGTGCGTGTAAGTGTGTATTAGTGCATGTAAGTGTGTGTTAGTGCGTGTAAGTGCGGTTTATGTATGTGTAATTTCATGTAAGTTCATGTAAGTGCGTGTAAGTGCGTGGAAGTGCGTGGAAGTGTGTGTAAGTATGTGTATGTGCTGACAAGCGCATGTAAGGGCGTGTAAGTGCGTGTAAATGTGTTTAAGTACCCGTAGGTGCGTGTAAGTATGTGTAAGTGTGTGTAAGTGCGTGCAAGTGCGTGTAAGTGGGTGTAAGTATGTATATGTTCGTGTAAGAGCATGTAAATGTGTGTAAGTGCGCGTAAGTGTATTTAAGTGCGGTTTAAGTTTGTGTAAGTGCGTGTAAGTGCATGTAAGTACGTGTACGTTTGTGTAAATGCGTGTAAGTATGTGTAAGTGCGTGTTTGTGAGTGTAAGTGTGTGTAAGTGTGTGTAAGTGCGTGGAAGTAAGTGTAAATCCATGTAAGTTTGTGTAAGTGCATGTAAGTGCGTGTAAGTACGTGTAAGTGCATGTAAGTGCGTGTAAGGGCGTGTAAGTGCATAGTGCATGTAATTGCGTGTAAGTGCTTGCAAGTGCGTGTAAGTGGGAGTTATTGTATGTAAGTGCGTGTAAGTGCGTATAAGTTTGTGTAAGTGCGTTTAAGTGCAAGGAAGTGCATGTAGGTGCATGTAAGTGCGCATAAGTGTGTGTAAGTGCATGTACGTGTAAGTACAAGTTTGTGCGTGTAAGTGCGTGTAAGTACGTGTAAGTTCGTGTAAGTGCGTGTAAGTGCGTGTATGTGCGTGTAAGTACGTGTAAGTACATGTAAGTGCATGTAAGTGCGTGTAAGTACGTGTCTGTATGTGTAAGTACATATAAGTGCAAGTAAGTGCGTGTAAGTATGTGTAAGTGCATGTAAGCACATGTAAGTGCGTGTAAGTGTGTGTACGTGCATGTAAGTTTGTGTAAGTGCGTGTAAGTGCATGTAAGTGCATCCGTATAAGTGCGTGTAGGTGCGTGTTAGTGCATGTAAGTGTGTGTAAGTACGTGTAAGTGCGTGTAAGTGTGTATAAGTGCGTGTTAGTAAGTATTAGTGTATATAAGTACGTGTACGTGTGCATAAGTGCGTGTGAGTGCGTTTACGTTCGTGTAAGTGTGTGTAAGTGCGTGTAAGTGCGTGTAAGTGCGTGTAAGTGCGTGTAAGTGTATGTAAGTTCGTGTAAGTGCGTGTAAGTGTGTGTAAGTGCGTGTAAGTATGCGTAAGTGCGTTTAAATGTGTGTTAGTGCGTGTAAGTGCGTGTAAGTGTGTGTAAATTTGTGTAAGTACGTTTAAGTGCGTGTAAGTGCGTGTCCATGCGTGTAAGTGTGTGTAAGTGCGTGTAAGTGCGTGTAAGTTTGTGTAAGTGCATGTAGTGGGTGTAAGTGCATGTAAGTGCGTGTAAGTGCATGTAAGTGCGTGAAAGTATGTTTGTGTAAGTGCATGTAAGTACGTGTAAGTTTGTGTAAGTGCTTGTAAGTGCGTGTAAGTGCGTGTAAGTGCGTGTAAGTATGTGTAATTGCATGGATGTACGTGTAAGTATGTGTAAGTGCGTGTACGTGTGTGTAAGTGCGTGTAAGTGCGTGTAAGTGTGTGTAAGTGCGTATAAGTGCGTGTAAGTGCATGTTAGTGCGTGTTAGTGTGCGTTACTGCGTGTACATGTGTATAAGTGCATATAAGTGTGTGTAAGTACGTATACGTGCATGTAAGTGTGTGTAAGTACGTGTAAGTGTGTGTAAGTGCATGTAAGTACGTATAAGTACGTGTAAGTGCGTGTAAGTGCGTGTAAGTGCGTGTTAGTGTGTGTTAGTGCATGTAAGTGTGTGTAACTGCGTGTAAGTGCATGTAAGTGTGTGTAGGTATGTGTAAGGGTGTGTTAGTGTGTGTAAGTATGTATAAGTGCATGTAAGTACGTGTAAGTGCGTGTAAGTGTGCATAAGTGCGTGTAAGTGCATGTAAGTGCGTACAAGTGTGTGTAAGTGCGTGTAAATGCGTGTACGTGCGTGTAAGTGTGTGTAAGTGCGTGTAACTGTGTGTAAGTGTATGTAGGTGCGTGTAAGTGCGTGTAAATACGTGTAAGTTCATGTGAGTGCGTATAAGTGCATATAAGTGCGTGTAAGTGCACGTAAGTGCAGTTTAAGTTCATGATGTGTGTGTAAGTGCGTGTATGTACATGTAAGTACGTGTAAGTGCGTGTAAGTGCGTGTAAGTGCACGTACGTGTGTATAAGTGTGTGTAAGTGCGTGTAAGTGCGTACAAGTTTGCGTAAGGATGTGTAAGTGCATGTGAGTGTGTGTAAGTACGTGTATGTACGTGTAAGTGCGTGTAAGTGCGTGTAAGTGCGTGTAAGGGTGTGTAGGTGCGTGTAAGTTTGTGTAAGTGCGTGTAAGTGCGTGTAAGTACGTGTAAGTGTCTATAAGTGTGTGTTAGTGGGTGCAAGTGTGTGTAAGTGCATGAAAGTGCGTGTAAGTACGTGTTGGTGCGTGTAAGTGCATGTAAGTGTGTGTAAGTGCGTGTAAGTTTCTGTATGTACGTGTAAGTGCGTGTAAGTGCGTGAAAGTACGTGTATGTATGTGTAAGTATGTGTAAGTGCAAGTAAGTGCGCGTTAGTACGTATAAGTGCACATAAGCACATCAAAGTGCATGTAAGTACGTGTAAGTACGTGTAAGTTCATCTAAGTGCGTGTAAGTGCATGTAAGTACGTCCGTGTAAGTGCGTGTAAGTGCGGGTTAGTACGTGTAAGTGCGTGTAAGTATGTGTAAGTGCGTGTAAGTGCGTCTAAGTGCGTGTAAGTGTATGCAAGTGTGTTTAAGTGCGTGTAAGTGCATGTAAGTGTGTGTAAGTGCATGTAAGTGCATGTAAGTACGTGTAAGTGTGTGTAAGTTCATGTAAGCGCGCGTAAGTGCTTGTAAGTGCGTGTAAGTATGTACAAGTACGTTTAAGTACATGTAAGTGCGCGTAAGTGCGTGTAAGTGGTTGTAAGTGCGTGTAAGTGCGTGTTAAGTGCGTGTGAGTGCTTGTGAGTGTGTGTTAGTGTGTATAAGTGCGTGTTGGTTTGTGTAAGTGCGTGTTAGTTTGTGTCAATGCGTGTAAGTGCGTTTAAGTGCATGTAAGTGCGGGTACGTGCGTGTAAGTTTGCACAATTGAGTGTAAGTGTGTGTTGTTTTGTGTAAGTGTGTGTAAGTGTATGTAAGTGTGTTTAAGTGCATGTAAGTCATGTAAGTGCGTGTAAGTGTGTGTAAGTGCGTGTAAGTGCGTGTAAATGGTTGTAACTGCATATAAGCGCGTGTAAGTGCATGTAAAAGCCTGTAAGTACGTGTAAGTGCGTGTAAGTGTGCCTAACTTTGCATAATTGAGCGTAAGTGCGTGTATATTTGTGTAAGTGTGTGTAAGTGCGTGTAAGTGCATGTAAGTGCGTGTATGTCGTGTAAGTACGTGTAAGTGTGTTTAAGTGCATGTGAGTGCGTGTAAGTGTGTGTAAATTCGTCTAAGTGCATGGAAGTGCACGTAAGTGCGTGTAAGTTCGTTTAAGTAGGTGTAAGTGTGTGCAAGTGCATGTAAGTGCGTGTAAGTTTGTGTAAGTGCGTGGAAGTGCGTGTAAGTGCGTGTCAGTGCGTGTTAGTGAGTGTAAGTGCGTGTAATTGCGTGTAAGTGTGGTTTATGTGCATGTAATTTCATGTAAGTTTGTGTAAGTGCGTGTAGGTGCGTGGAAGTGTGTGGAAGTGCGGGTAAGTGTGTGTATGTGCGTATAAGCACATGTAAGTGCGTGTAAGTGCGTGTAAATGTGTATAAGTGTGCGTAAGTGCGTGAAAGTGTGTGTAAGTGCACGTAAGTGTGTGCAAGTGCGTGTAAGTGTGTATACGTGTGTATAAGTGCATGTTAGTGTGTGTAAGTGCGTGTAAGTGCGTGTATGTACGTGTATGTTCGTGTAATTGTGTGTAAGTGTATATAAGTGCATGTAAGTGTATGTAAGTGCGGTTTACGTTCGTATAAATGCGTGTAAGTACGTGTAAGTGCGTGTAAGTTCGTGTAAATGCGTGTAAGTATGTGTAAGTGCGTGTTTGTGCATGTAAGAGTGTGTAAGTGCGTGTAAGTGCATGTAAGTGCGTGTGAATGCGTGTAAGTTTGTGTAAGTGCATGTAAGTGCTTGTAAGTACGTGTAAATGTGTGTTAGTGTGTGTAAGTACGTGTAAGTACATCGTGGGTGTAAGTGCGTGTAAGTGCTTGTAAGTGCGTGTAAGTTGGAGTTAGTGCATGTAAGTGCGTGTAAGTATGTATAAGTTGGTGTAAGTGCGTGGAAGTGCAAGTAAGTACGTGTAGATGCATACAAGTGC
The DNA here is from genome assembly GCA_023375785.1 of Penium margaritaceum. NCBI lineage: Eukaryota > Viridiplantae > Streptophyta > Zygnematophyceae > Desmidiales > Peniaceae > Penium > Penium margaritaceum. The sequence continues at coordinate 71,329 of SZWC01009088.1, forward strand.
GTGTACGTGCGTGTAAGTACGTGGAAGTGTGTGTAAATGTGTGTAAGTACGTGTAAGTGCGTGTAAGTGCGTGTTAGTACGTGTCAGTGCGTGTAAGTGCATGTAAGTATGTCTAAGTGCGTGTAAGTGCGTATAAGTGCGTGTAAGTACGTGTAAGCGTGTGTAAGTACGTGTAAGTGTGTGTAAGTGCGTGTAAGTACGTGTAAGTGCGTGTGAGTGCGTGTAAGTGTGTGTTAGTACGTGCAAGTTTGTGTAACTGCGTGTAAGTGCGTGTAAGTACGTGTAAGTGCGTGTAAGTGCGTGTAAGTGTGTGTAAGTGTGTGTAAGTTTATGTAAGTACATGTAAGTGCATGTAAGTGCGTGTTAGTACGTGTATGTCCATGTAATTACGTGTAAGTGTGAGTAAGAGCGTGTAAGTATGTGTAAGTGCATGTAAGCACATGTAAGTGCGTGGAAGTACGTGTAAGTGCATGTAACTTCGTGTAAGTGCGTGTAAGTGCATCCGTGTAAGTGCGTGTAAGTACGTGTTAGTGCGTGTAAGTGTGCGTAAGTACGTGTAAGTGTGTGTAAGTGCATATAAGTATGTGTAAGTGTGTGGAAGTGCATGTAAGTGCGTGTACGTGCACATAAGTGCGTGTAAGTTCCTTTATGTGCGTGTCAGTGTGTGTAAGTGCGTGTAAGTGCGTGGAAGTGCTTGTAAGTACGTGTAAGTTCCTGTGAGTGCGTGTAAGTACGTGTAAGTGCGTGTAAGTATGTGTAAGTGCGTGTCAGTACGTGTAAGTACATGGACGTACGTGTAAGTGCGTGTAAGTACGTGTAAGTGGGTGTAAGTGCGTTTAAGTGTGTGTAAGTGTGTGTAAGTGTGTATAAGTGTGTGTAAGTGTGTGTTAGTGCATGTTAGTATGTGTGTGTGTGTAACTGCGTGTAAGTGTGTATAAGTGTGTGAAAGTATGTGTAAGTGCGTGTACGTATGTGTAAGTGCGTGTAAGTGCGTGTAAGTGCGTGTAATACGTGTAAGTGCGTGTAAGTACGTGTAAGTGTGTGTACGTGTGCATAAGTGCGTCTAAGTGCGTGTAAGTGTGTGTTAGTGCGTGTTAGTGTATGTAAGTGTGTGTAACTTTGTGTAAGTGCAGGTAAGTGCCTGTAAGTGCGTGTAAGTGCGTGAAAGTGCGTGCAAGTGCGTGTAAGTGCGTGTAAGTGTGTGTAAGTACGTATAAGTGTGTGTAAGTGCGTGTAAGTGCGTATAAGTGCGTGTAAGTGCGTCTAAGTGCGTGTAAGTGCGTCTAAGTGCGTGTAAGTGCGTCTAAGTGCGTGTAAGTGCGTCTAAGTGCGTGTAAGTGCGTCTAAGTGCGTGTAAGTGCGTCTAAGTGCGTGTAAGTGCGTCTAAGTGCGTGTAAGTGCGTCTAAGTGCGTGTAAGTGCGTCTAAGTGCGTGTAAGTGCGTCTAAGTGCGTGTAAGTGCGTCTAAGTGCGTGTAAGTGCGTCTAAGTGCGTGTAAGTGCGTCTAAGTGCGTGTAAGTGCGTCTAAGTGCGTGTAAGTGCGTCTAAGTGCGTGTAAGTGCGTCTAAGTGCGTGTAAGTGCGTCTAAGTGCGTGTAAGTGCGTATAAGTGTGTGTAAGTGCAGGTAAGTGCCTGTAAGTGCGTGTAAGTGCGTGAAAGTGCGTGCAAGTGCGTGTAAGTGCGTGTAAGTGTGTGTAAGTACGTATAAGTGTGTGTAAGTGCGTGTAAGTGCGTATAAGTGCGTGTAAGTGCGTCTAAGTGCACGGAAGTGCGTGTAAGTGTGTGTAAGTGCGTGTAAGTGCGTGTAAGTGCGTGTAAATACGTTTAAGTTCATGTGGGTGCGTGTAAGTGCGTGTAAGTGCGTGTAAGTGCAGTTTAAGTTTTTGTATGTGTGTGTAAGTGCATGTATGTGCGTGTAAGTTCGTGCAAGTACGTGTAAGTATGTGTAAGTGTGTGTTAGTATATGTAAGCACATGTAAGTGTGTGTAAGTACGTGTAAGTTCGTGTAAGTGCATGTAAGTGCGTGTAAGTGCATCCGTGTAAGTGCGTGTAAGTGCCTGTAAGTTCATGGATTGCGTGTAAGAGCATGTAAGTGCGTGTAAGTGCGTGTAAGTGCATTTACGTGCGTGTAAGTGTGTGTAAGTGTGTGTAAGTACGTGGAAGTGTGTGTAATTGCATGTAAGTACGTGTGAGTGTGTGTAAGTGGGTGTGAGTACGTGTTAGTGCGTGTAAGTATGTGTAAGTGTGTGTAAGTGCATGTCAGTGCGTGTAAGTGCGTCTAAGTGCTTGTATGTTTGTATAAGTACGTGTAAGTACGTGTAAGTATGTGTGTGTGCGTATAAGTGCCTGTAANTAAGTGCGTGTAAGTGCGTGTAAGTGCATTTACGTGCGTGTAAGTGTGTGTAAGTGTGTGTAAGTACGTGGAAGTGTGTGTAATTGCATGTAAGTACGTGTGAGTGTGTGTAAGTGGGTGTGAGTACGTGTTAGTGCGTGTAAGTATGTGTAAGTGTGTGTAAGTGCATGTCAGTGCGTGTAAGTGCGTCTAAGTGCTTGTATGTTTGTATAAGTACGTGTAAGTACGTGTAAGTATGTGTGTGTGCGTATAAGTGCCTGTAAGTGCGTGGAAGTGCGTGTAAGTTTGTGTAAGTATGTGTAAGTGCATGTAAGTGCATGTGAGTTCATATAAGTGCGTGTAATTGTGTGTAACTGCATGTAAGAGCGTGTTAGTGCGTGTAAGTGCAAGTGAAGTGCATGTATGTGCGGTTTATGTGTGTGTAATTTTGTTTAAGTTTGTGTAAGTGCATGTAAGTGCATGGAAATGAGTGTAAGTGCATGTAAGTGTGTGTAAGTGCGTGTAAGTGCCCGTTAGTACGTGTTAGTGCGTGTAAGTGTGTGTAACTGGGTGTAAGTGTGTGTAAGTGCACGAAAGTGCGTGTAGGTATGTGTAGGTACGTGCAAGTGTGTGTAAGTGTGTGCAAGTGCGTGTAAGTGCGTGTAAGTGTGTGTAAGTACGTGTAAGTGTGTGTATGTGCGTATAAGTGCTTGTAAGTACGTGTAAATGCGTGTAAGTACGTGCAAGTGCGTGTAAGTGTGTGTAAGTGTGTGTAAGTGCCTGTTAGTGCGTGTAAGTTTGTGTAACTACGTGTAAGTGCGTGTAAGTGTGTGTAAGTGCGAGTAGGTGCGTGTAAGTGCGTGTAAGTGTGTGTAAGTGCGTGTAAGTGCATATAAGTTTGTGTAAGTATTTGAAAGTGCGTGTAAGTTCGTGTGAGTATGTGTAAGTACGTGTTAGTGCATGTAAGTGCGTCTCAGTGCGTGTAAATGTGTGTCAGTGCGTATACGTTCGTGTAAGTGCCTTTAAGTGCGTATAAGTACATGTAAGTACGTGTAAGTGTGTGTAAATGCGTGTATGTGCGTGTAAGTGCATGTAAGTGCATGTAGGTACGTGTATGTGTGTGTAAGTGCATGAAACTATGTGTAAGTGCGTATAAGTATGTGTAAGTGTGTGTAAGTGTATGTAGGAGTGTGTAAGTGCGTGTTTGTGCGTGTAAGTGCGTGTAGGTGCGTGTAAATTTGTGTAAATGCGTATAAGTACGTGTTAGCATGTATAAGTGCGTGTAAGTGCGTGTAAGTGCGTGTAAAAACGTGTAAGTCTGTGTAAGTGCGTCTAAGTGCGTGTCAGTACATGTAAGTGCGTGTTCGTGCATGTAAGTGCATGTAAGTACGTGTAAGTACGTGTTAGTACGTGTAAGTGCTTGTAAATGCGTGAAAGTGCATGTAAGTACGTGTAAGTATGTGTAAGTGTATGTGAGTACGTGTAAGTGCATGTAAGTACGTGCAAGTGCGTGTAAGTGCGTGTAAGTGTGATTTATGTGCGTGTAATTTTGTGTAAGTTTGTGTAAGTGCGTGTAAGTATGTGTAAGTGCGTGTAAGTGCGTGTAAGTACGTGTAAGTGCGTGTAAGTGTGTTTAAGTGCATGTTAGTGCCTTTTCGTGCGTGAAAGTGTATGTAATTGTGTGTAAGTGCGTGTAAGTGCGTGTAAGTAAGTGTAAGTGCGTGTAGGTACGTGTAAATGCGTGTAAGTACGTGTAAGTACGTGTAAGTACGTGTAAGTGCGTGTAAGTGCGTGTAAGTTCGTGCAAGTATGTGTAAGTGCGTGTTAGTGCATGTAAATGCGTGTAAGTGCGTGTACGTGCGTGTAAGTGCGTATAAATTTGTGTAAGTGTGTGTAAGTACATGTAAGTGTGTGTAAGTGTGTGTAAGTGTGTGTAAGTGTGTGTAAGTACATGTTAGTGTGTGTAAGTGCGTGTAAGTGCGTATAAATGCGTGTAAGTGCATGTAAGTGTGTGTAAGTGCTTGTAAGTGCATGTATGTGCGTGTAAGTGCATGTAAGTGCATGTAAGTGTGTATAAGTGTATGTAAGTGCGTATAAGTATGTGTAAGTGCGTGTAAGTGCGTGTAAGTGCATGTAAGTTTGCATAGGTGCGTGTAAATGTGTGTACGTTTGTGTAAGTGGGTCTAAGTGCGTGTAAGTGCGTGTAAGTGCGTGTAAGTGCGTATAAGTGCGTGTAAGTGCGTGTAATTGCATGTAAGTATGCGTAAGTGCATGTGATTGCATCTAAGTACGTGTAAGTGTGTGCAAGTGCATGTAAGTGCGTGTAAGTTCGTATAAGTACGTGGAAGTGCATGTAAGTTCGCGTAAGTGCGTGTAAGTGTGTGTAAGTGTGTGTAAGTGTGTGTAAGTGTGTGTAAGTACGTGTAAGTTTGTATAAGTGCGTGTAAGTGCCTGTAAGTGTGTGTAAGTGTGGGTTACGTTCGTGTAAGTGTGTGTTAGTGTGTGTAAGTTCGTGTAAGCACGTGTAAGTATATGTAAGTGCGTGTTAGTGCGTGTAAGTGTGTGTAAGTGCGTGTAAGTGCATGTAAGTGTGTGTAAGTGCGTGAAAGTTTGTGTAAGTGTGTGTAAGTGCATGTAAGTACGTTTAAGTGCGTGTAAGTGTGTGTATATAAGTGTAAGTGCATGTAAGTGCATGTAAGTGCGTGTAAGTGCTTGTAAGTACGTATAAGTACGTGTTAGTACATGTAAGTGCGTATAGGTGCGTGTAAATGCGTGTAAGTGCGTGTAAGTTCTTGCAAGTACGTGTAAGTGCATGTTAGTGCGTGTTAGTACGTGTAAGTGCATGAAAGTGCATTTAAGTGTGTGTAAGTAAGTATAAGTTGGTGTAACTCCGTGTACGTTCGTGTAAGTTTGCGTAAGTACGTGTAAGTGCGTGCAAGTGCGTGTAAGTATGTGTAAGTACGTGTAAGTGCGTATAAGTGCGTGTAAATGCATGTAACTGCATGTAAGTGCGAGTAAGTACGTGTAAGTGCGTGTAAGTTTGTGTAAGTGCGTGTAAGTGCGTGTAAGTGCGTGTTAGTGTGTATAAGTGTGTGTTAGTGTGTGCAAGTGTGTGTAAGTGCGTGAAAGTGCGTGTAAGTGTGTGTAAGTGTGTGTAAGTGCATATAAGAGTGTGTAAGTGCGTGTAAGTTTCTGTAAGTATGTGTAAGTGCATTTAAGTGCGTGTAAGTACGTGTATGTAGGTGTAAGTACGTGTAAGTGCAAGTAAGTGCGTGTATGTACGTGTAAGTGCATATAAGCACATGTAGGTGCATGTGAGTGCGTGTAATTGCGTTTACGTTTGTCTAAGTGCGTGTAAGTGCGTCCGTGTAAGTGGGTGTAAGTGCGTGTTAGTAAGTGTAAGTGCGTGTAAGAATGTGTAAGTATGTGTAAGTGTGTGTAAGTGCTTGTAAGTGCGTGTAAGTGTGGGCAAGTGCGTGTAGGTGCGTGTAAGTGTGTGTAAGTGTGTGTAAGTGCGTGTAAGTGCATGTAAGTGCGTGTAAGTGTGTATACGTTTGTGTAAGTGTGCGTAAGTGTGTGTAAGTGCGTGTAAGTACGTGCAAGTATGTTTAAGTACGTGTAAGAGCAAGTAAGTGCGTGTAAATACGTGTAAGTGTATGTATGTACGTGTAAGTGCATGTAAGTGCGTGTTAGTACGTGTAAGTGCGTGTAAGTGCGTGTAAGTACGTATCAGTGCGTGTGAGTGCGTGTTAGTGCGTGTAAGTGCGTGTCGGTTCGTGTAAGTACGTGTATGTTCCTGTCAGTGCGTGTAAGTGTGTGTAAGTGCCTGTAAGTGCGCGTAAGTGCGAGTTAGTTTGCATAATTGAGTGTAAGCGTGTGTACATTTTTGTAAGTGTATGTAATTGCGTGTAAGTGCGTGTAAGTGCATGTAAGTCGTGGAAGTGCGTGTAAGTGTGTATAAGTGCATGTAAGTGCGTGTGAGTATGTGTAACTGCGTATAAGTGCATGTAAGTGCATGTAAGTTCCTGTAAGTGTGTGTAAGTGCGTGTAAGTGCGTGTAAGTGTGTGTAAGTGTGTGTAAGTGTGTTTAAGTGCGTGTAAGTGTGTGCAAGTGCATGTAAGTGCGTGTATGTTCGTGTAAGTGGGTGGAAGTGCGTGTAAGTGCGTGTAAGTGTGTATTAGTGCATGTAAGTGTGTGTTAGTGCGTGTAAGTGCGGTTTATGTGTGTGTAATTTTGTGTAAGTTCATGTAAGTGCGTGTAAGTGCGTGGAAGTGCATGGAAGTGTGTGTAAGTATGTGTATGTGCTTACAAGCGCATGTAAGGGCGTGTAAGTGCGTGTAAATGTGTTTAAGTACCCGTAGGTGCGTGTAAGTATGTGTAAGTGTGTGTATGTGCGTGCAAGTGCGTGTAAGTGCGTGTAAGTATGTATATGTTTATGTAAGAGCATGTAAATGCGTGTAAGTGCGTGTAAGTGTATGTAAGTGTGGTTTAAGTTTGTGTAAGTGCGTGTAAGTGCATGTAAGTACGTGTACGTTTGTGTAAATGCGTGTTAGTATGTGTAAGTGCGTGTTTGTGAGTGTAAGTGTGTGTAAGTGTGTGTAAGTGCGTGTAAGTAAGTGTAAATCCGTGTAAGTTTGTGTAAGTGCATGTAAGTGCGTGTAAGTACGTGTAAGTGCATGTAAGTGCGTGTAAGGGCGTGTAAGTGCATAGTGCATTTAATTGCGTGTAAGTGCTTGCAAGTGCGTGTAAGTGGGAGTTAGTGTATGTAAGTGCGTGTAAGTGCGTATAAGTTTGTGTAAGTGCGTTTAAGTGCGAGTAAATGCGTGTATGTGCATGTAAGTGCCCATACGTGGGTGTACGTGCATGTACGTGTAAGTACAAGTTAGTGCGTGTAAGTGCGTGTAAGTTTGTGTAAGTGCGTGTAAGTGCGTGTAAGTGCGTGTAAGTGCGAGTAAGTACATGTAAGTGCATGTAAGTGCGTGTAAGTACGTGTCTGTATGTGTAAGTACGTGTAAGTGCAAGTAAGTGCGTGTAAGTATGTGTAAGTGCATGTAAGCACATGTAAGTGCATGTAAGTGCATGTAAGTGCATGTAAGTTTGTGTAAGTGCGTGTAAGTGCGTGTAAGTGCATCCGTATAAGTGCGTGTAGGTGCGTGTTAGTGCATGTAAGTGTGTGTAAGTACGTGTAAGTGCGTGTAAGTGCGTATAAGTGCGTGTTAGTAAGTGTAAGTGTTTATAAGTACGTGTACGTGTGCGTAAGTGCGTGTGAGTGCGTTTACGTTCGTGTAAGTGTGTGTAAGTGCGTGTAAGTGCGTGTAAGTGCGTGTAAGTGTATGTAAGTTTGTGTAAGTGCGTATAAGTGAGTGTAAGTGCGTGTAAGTATGCGTAAGTACGTTTAACTGTGTGTCAGTACGTGTAAGTGCGTGTAAGTGTGTGTAAATTTGTGTAAGTACGTTTAAGTGCGTGTAAGTGCGTGTCCATGCGTGTAAGTGCATATAAGTGCGTGTAAGTACGTGTAAGTTCGTGTAAGTGCATGTTGTGCATGTAAGTGCGTGTAAGTGCGTGTAAGTGCATGTAAGTGCGTGTAAGTATGTTTGTGTAAGTGCATGTAAGTGCGTGTAAGTTCGTGTAAGTGCTTTTAAGTGTGTGTAAGTGCGTGTAAGTGCGTGTAAGTGCGTGTAAGTGCATGGACGTACGTGTGAGTGCGTGTAAGTGCGTGTACATGTGTGTAAGTGCGTGTAAGTGCTTGTAAGTGTGTGTAAGTGCGTATAAGTGCGTATAAGTGCATGTTAGTGCGTGTTAGTGTGCGTTACTATGTGTATGTGTGTATAAGTGCATATAAGTGCGTGTAAGTGCGTGTACGTGCGTGTAAGTGTGTGTAAGTACGTGTAAGTGTGTGTAAGTGCATGTAAGTACGTATAAGTGCGTGTAAGTGCGTGTAAGTGCGTGTAAGTGCGTGTTAGTGCGTGTTAGTGCGTGTTAGTGCATGTAAGTGTGTGTAACTGCGTGTAAGTGCATGTAAGTGTGTGTAGGTATGTGTAAGGGTGTGTAAGTGTGTGTAAGTATGTATAAGTGCATGTTAGTACGTGTAAGTGCGTGTAAGTGTGCATAAGTGCATGTAAGTGCATGTAAGTGCGTACAAGTGTGTGTAAGTGCGTGTAAATGCGTACAAGTGCGTGTAAGTGTGTGTAAGTGCGTGTAACTGTGTGTAAGTGTGTGTAAGTGCGTGTAAGTGCATGTAAATACGTGTAAGTTCATGTGAGTGCATATAAGTGCATATAAGTGCGTGTAAGTGCATGTAAGTGCAGTTTAAGTTCATGATGTGTGTGTAAGTGCGTGTATGTACATGTAAGTACGTGTAAGTGCGTGTAAGTGCGTGTAAGTGCACGTACGTGCTTATAAGTGTGTGTAAGTGCGTGTAAGTGCGTACAAGTTTACGTA